>LOEQ01005961.1:146679-163700 GCA_001685075.1 Bramus lutescens | reverse complement strand
GGAGTAGACAGAACAGAATGCTGGGAGAAAGAAAGCCGAGTCAGGAAGATGCATAAAGTTCCGGCCCAAGATGGAATACAATTTGTGTGCTGTTATTTCCGGGTATAAGCTAGCCTTGTGGGAGCCGGGCTGGACGAAAAACAGGCCCGCTCGCCTCTTCACTGCAAGCCTTCTTCCAGGGGTTGCACTGGTAGCATGACCGAGAAAGCCGGCATTTTAAAATGGCCACAGCTTTTTTCTGCTACAGCTGAATCAGGAAAATCTCTCTCAAAAGAGCTACGGCAAGTCACCAGCAAGCAGCAAGAATCTGTGTTAAACTCTGTAATTTTATTTTGTCTAGAACTTCTTTTTAAGCCCTCTCAGGTTTTATATGGATTTAGTTGGGCACATATGTACCAATCTGTTGGAGGAGGAGGCTGCTTGTCTGTGTCAGCCATCCAGAACCAAAATAACCACACAGAAACTTTATTAATTAAAACACTGCTTGGCCCATTATCTCTAACTTCTTATTGGCTAACTCTTACATATTAATTCAAGCCATTTCTAGTTCTGTATATTAATATAATTAATAGGCTAATTATATTAATCTGTTAATTGTGGCCTACTACAAAATTTCAGCACATCTACCTCTGGAAGCAGAGCCATAGCATCTTTCTGACTCTGCCTTTCTTCCTCCCAGCATTCAGTTCCTTCTTCGTAGCCTACCTAAGTTCTGCCTTATCAACAGGGCAAGGTAGTTTTCTTTATTCATTAATGGTAATCGCAGCACACAGAGGGGACTCCCACATCAATTACTCCCACATCAATGTTCTCTTATATCTAATATTTTATGTGAAAACACAGTCAAAATTAGTAACATGTTTTTCACTGTGTAAGTAACTTAAGCCTACTTAAAACATTACATCTCTTTATTAATCTGAGTTATTTCTATTTTATTATTTCAAAACTCGTATTGATTTGGATAAATAGTTGAGTACACAACATTTTCTTAAATGTAACAGAAAAATGAAGGAAAGAAAGTGAAAATGAAAGAGGGACATGGATTCAGAGAGGTATGTGAGGAACAAAATAATCAACTTGAAAAACAAAAAAAATTTATGAGTGCCAGCTTCCCATTATTATAAAAATGCATAAGATAAACAAATTTATACACAGAAATTGTGTCTTTTGCTCACACTTTTGGAAGCTGCCATACAGGACCAATGGGCCCCTTTGGGTCTGAACAGCAAAGGACCATAGGGCCTTGTGGCAGAGGAGATCTATTTATCTCTTGGTTTGGTACAAGAACTAAGAAGAGGAAGTGGCCAAGATCCTGCTGTGGTTTGAGTGTGAAATATTCTCCACAAGTTTACATATTTGAGCTCCCAGTGTCCAGTTGATAGTGCTGTTGTGGAATGTTGAGAACTCTTAGGAAAACCTTTGATGAAGGAAACTGGTTCCTAAGGACAGACCATGAGTTTTTATAGTTGGCTGTTTTCTGTTCCCAAGTCTGGATGCTCCATTACCTCCATTACCTCATGAGCTATTTCCATGTGTTCTGTTTCATGTTGACTATATCTCTTATTGAACTGTATTCTAAAGTAAACCTTACCTCCCTTCTGCAATTTCTTGCCAGCATCCTACCCAAACAGAAATAAGTAATCAGATGGCATGAACAATTAACCAGTGATCACTTATACAGATTGTTTCCTGTGTAGCCCAATAGTCTATATGTTCTTAGATGATATGCAGTATACCAAAATTACTATCCTCATAAAAAAGTTAGTGTATTAAACACACCAATGACAATGTGGTTGGTGAAATGATTTGGATAAGTAGGCAAGTGTTCAAATTGAAAACCAATCTGAATATGGTGACCACTCTTTTAATCCCAGAACCCAGAAAATGAAAGCAGGAGGATCATGAGTTAGAGGACAGACACTCTGTGACACACATCAAGTTCCAGAATGGCTTGAGCTATAAAGTGGTACATCATATCAAATGCCAACAAACTAAGAATAGCTATATGAAAATTACAGCAATGATACTTCACCTTTTAAGCACTGTAATTCTTATTCTTCTTATTTGATCTTGGCCATGTGGACACAGCTATAGTTTAATATTTTTTTACATTCAATCTGCTATAACGAGTAAGAATATGTCATCTACAGCAGTAATTTTCTTCTTACAGTTGTGAAAGTAAGGTAGACTAGAAAACAGTCCTTGGTTGTTTCCATTTCAGAGCTGTGGTGGTTTGGAAGAAAATGACCCTCCAAAGGGAGTGGCACTATTAAGAAGAATTGTTTTGTTAGAGTAGGAGTGGTTTTGTTGGAGGATGTGTGTTCCTGTGGGACCTTCTTTGAGGTCTTATTGGCTCACAAGTCCCTCAGTGTAACATTAAGACCACTTTTTGTTGCCTGCAAGATGTAAGACTCTCAGTTACTTCTCTAATACTATGTCTGCCTGCATGCCTTCATGTTCCACAATGACTATAATGAACTAAACCTTAAGCAAAACACCCCAATTAAATGTTTCCTTATATAAGACTTGCCATGGCCATGGTGTCTCTTCAGGGAAATAGAAACTCTAACTTAGCCAAGGACCCTTTTCTGGTTTGTAAGCATGGTAGAACTGATGCTCATTCTGATCATTGAGGCATCTCTCTACTGACTCAAGCACTACTAAAGTCCACTTCCCAATAGGATTGTCTTCAGGATTAGTACTTCAGCCTATGAATTTGAAGATGTGAGCATTCAACATGCTGCATTCTTCACATAGTTTTCCTCAATCCTGGATCCTTTCTCTGCAATTCATCATTGTTGCATCTCGAACAATGTTGAAATTGTTTTTCTCAAGTTTCTTTAACTATCTGTTAAAATCTTTCAAAAGGCAACTTTCTCACCTTAAGCTTACTCCAAATAAACCCTTATAACACAAGAAAATTCTGCCAATCAGTGACCACTTTCAGGCTATCTACTATGGTACTGTGAATCTTCTCTTGAGTTGATTTTATTTTGGTAGGATAATTATTTGGAAATAACTTTCTATTTAAAGAAATCGATTACATTTGCTATTGTAACTTCTGAGCTGATTTACAGACTTTTTAAAATTACATGTCTTATTTGTTTGCCAGACTGTGTTTTCTAGTTTACTAGATATATGGGTTAATGTTACAGTCAACAGAAGGAAATATCAAACATTCCATCCTCTATATTCATTTAGGAGACTTCCTGCTCTCCCAGCATGCTTGGCTGTGTTTAAAAGACAAAGATAAATTGAATAGAAAGATACAGAAGGCTCTGGATAATGATCATAGAATAAATAGCATGGTAATTAATTGTATTATTACATTCCTATTCCCTCTTGATAATAAGTACTCAAAAATTTAGCTGAACAATCAGGCGATGTGGCAAGCTATTTATTTTCTTGATTATCATAAGAGAAGGAAGAGCCTAGAGAAAAACATTGATGAAAACATTAGGTACATCAAAAAAACACTCTGGTTGTATCGATCTAATTCATTCTTCTCTGCTTGACAGAGAACATTCAATAATCAGCATTAGCCATCCATCATTTTGACATTGCCCTTTGGAGTGTAATTAACAGTATTAATTTCTGTAATTCTTTTCTTCCATCAGGGGGTATCACAGCTCACATAGAGTGCTAAAGGTCCTCACATTATAGCCTTATGACTGCAGATAAACGACCTTTATATTTTAGCAAGCCTGCTTGGTACAGAATTTCATGATATTATATTTTTTTAATATGAAGGAAATTAAAAGTTATGTAAAAGGAGATTCAATAGACATTTCAGATTTCAAGTGAAGTGATACAATTTTGGTCTTTTTTTAAGCTAGTGCTTGTTTGGGTATCACTTGTAAACAATGGAATCAGCTACCTTTGCAGGAGATTACACCCCCCAAAAATTAATAAATGTGTCAGTCTAGATCAATGTTGTTCAGTGGAAATTTTATGGGATTCACATCTACAATTTGAAGTCATCTAAAATCCAAGTAAAATCAGCTCATAGAATAATAGTATTCTAGAAACATACTTGGTTCTCTACTGACTCCTGGTAGGGTGGTCCTTAAACTGCATGAATTTTCTGAGTTATAAAAGTACATGTTCTTTTGAAGGCATTCTGGCCTCTATTTTCTTTGGGACATGGATTTATCATAGCTTAGTGATAGATGCTAGGAAGCTTTCTGAATGAACAAACCATTAAGGAATGTATAGAACCTCCATGTGTGCCCTTGACACACTTCTGAGGTGGTTTAAAGACTCAATTCCATCATTAACAGCCAATGATAAAGTCAATTATTACTAGATACAAGTTCTTCATAGGCAAATCCCTAAATAATGGAAGTAGAAGAGCTTTTAAATATTAATGTTCTGGGAAAATGAAAATGCTGAGGAGGCATCGGAAGGTCCGTATAGATCTTCTCAACCCTGACTGCACTATCTTCTCCCATGTACTTCTCTCATTGTACTGTTTCTGGGTTCTCCCTGAGTCATATATCTGTAGACTGACTTGCTAATTTAATGTTATTGAACATGGATGAGAACAGATTTCTGAGAACCTCTGGTTTGTTGACTATTCAGACAGAATAAAACTGCAGGGGAAGGGAGTATGAGGAGAGGACATTCCTGAGAGACTGAGCCTTAAAATGTATGGGAAATTTTGACAAGCTCTTGTTAGCATAACCAGTTAATACCAGAATTAAATCGAATTGCAAGGCACCCATATGGGACCCCATCATTTTTTTCTTTTTTGTCTATGTGCTGGGTCTCTCTTTTGCAGCTAAAATCCTAAAAGGTTTCAATCTGTTCCAACACAGAAAAAAAGATCTGTTAGTCTCTTTGAAAATTAAACCCGGAACATGCCTAGGGTGTGAAAAGGAGTGCAACCCTTTTTGAATTATTTAATACTTACTTCCAACACTACTTACCAAGACAAAAAGGAAAAACGTATTACGCAAATGAGTACATAATGCCACATTTTCACAGTGTCAGTCAAGCGCTGCCCATGGCTGAGCGACCCTTGCTCATTATGTTGCTCTGGTCAGCTTGCTGCTATTAGTGAATTCTAAGGAGCATGCAGTACTGTAGAAGGAAAAAAAAATGCTTCAATATCATTGTGATTTCAATATTCATGTGTTGGAGTCATTCTCAACTCATTGTTTTCAGAGGTTCATTGCCATACAACTTAATTCTTAAATGTCCATAAAGTTCAGTGAATGACTTTAAACATAGATGGGTTATGGGGCTGGGCAAGTTTTACAGTACTTCCATTCATTGTCCTGTAGTTTACCCCAGGGAATTATTTACCTTCCTTGCTTTTAGGGAATAATGGAATAGTGCCTCTCATATAGCATTTCAGAAGCTTACACCTACTGAGATACAGAATCAATGATATATATTATGCAAAGTACTTTAGAGTCAAATGCTCTACCAGAATCTGTCATCTATGTGAAACACTCTGAATACTTTCAGATATCTGCTTATGCTATATACAGAGCAGCTGCATATCTGTGATTGCATGAAGAGTTTATACATTATAATCTCAAACCAAAATTTCTCCATGCAAGGTCAAGTTCTAAGAACTCTCTGCAGAGAGGAAACTTTAGCCACTGATAAGTAGACTCAGCATTGTTTATGCTAAAGTTGATTCAACTCAAATAACCTTCACAGAATGTTTTTTTCACTTAATAATTATTCAGATATAATTTGATTTCTATTTAAGGTATGCAGTGTCTTTATGTGGCTGAATTTGAAATAATAAAATAAAATATGTATTTATCAGACATAGCTCCAAAGACATATTTACCATCATCTCTCCATCAGTATGTCATAGTTTAGTTTGGTTTAAATAATATGTAGTTTTCAATCATAACTGAAATTCAATTCTCTATTTAATTTTAGCTTAATATTCTATGCTGCTTCTTATTGTAATGGGCATTTTAAAAATTATTATTTTAAAATTTTATCATGAAAAAAGGTTAAAAGTCAAATTACATTACCCTTAGTCACACAGTATAAATAAGAGAGATACCATTTACAGACCATAAAAGAATTTAATTTTTCAATAGCAAATTCTTCTTTATTTCCAAGAATATAGCATTTTGTAATATAGTACACTTTACATGCAAATATTTCTGCTCACAACTACATATAGGTATGGTTTTTACAATTTTAACTATTAGACATTTTTGCAAGTTCCAAAAATTAAAATCAACATAAGGTCTAGCAAAGCAATAAGAAAGAGATGCATCTGATGATAACCCCTGGCTTGTTTATTCTTATCAGTGAATGCAAAGAGTTGTAACATTAAGCTAGTTATACTGACTTCAGCTTTTCCCATGTATGCATGCACATAAACTTTACATGTTATGTAGTAATACATGTGTAAGTATATATTGACATCTGCATATAACTATTTTGTGTGAGTGAAACAATTGTAATGAAAGTAGTTACTTTGCTATCATACACACCTGCACGCACACACACACACACACACACACACACACACTGTGTGTGTCTGTATAGTGAATCCTGAATCTGTGCCTATTATATCATTTGTCCCTTTGACTGGGAAGATTCCAAATGCTCCTGCTATCTTTTGCAATGCCTTCTTTGAGGTAGTAAAGAAAGACACATTTTACCTGCAGGATGCTTCATAGTTAAATGTTTACCCATCTTGATTTGCCAACATATTCTGAATTGAGGCATTGCAGATATGTGTGCTTGTGATGCTTACTTTAAATTGTGACGATTTTCTCAGGTCCAGTGTTTATTGATGCATAGCCCAATGTTGTGAGGTGGGTGTGCATATCAGATGAAGAAACAAATGTCAATAACTGGAATCCAGACAAGCAGCAGCAAGGGAGTTTTAGTTTCCCATGCTAAATAATATAAGAACTATTTAATTAATGCAGCAAACAACTCTACCAATCCTATTAATATAAACGATATATCAAAATGATGATGGATGTGAAGTAAGCAAATGAAACCTGCTCAAATGTTATTAAGACACGAGATAAATGCTTACATTCAAATAAACCAGCTAGACAATGGAATGTGGAGTTCAGCTTTTCCATTTACCTTTTCAACAAACAACAATTTATTTCCCTGGAAGATTTGTAAATAAGATAAACAAATGGAAAGGTTTTAAGAGCTGGAGAATCAGGAGTTTACTATTAGACTATGTCTTCTGTTAATATCAGAAGATAGACTCATGAATTCTCACCCATATTATTGCCTATCCGGTAGTTGATCAGTGATTCAGTGTGGACATTCCAAAGCAGACAGGGTAAATCCCGTAGTGCTGAACCCTACATAAAGCTCTACAGTCAACTAAGCAATGCTGAAAAAGGAGATAAAGTCTTCCCCAGGGATGAATGCAAATGTCAGTTATCCAACATCAAATGGTCAGTATTGAAAATATGCATATAAGCAATATGCAGATTGAGTAGGTTGTATTTAGGAACACGAGTTTATACATATACACATATGAATACAATTAATTAATTTAAATAATCAATTTTAAAGGTCATTTGATTGTGAACAAGGGGAGGTATAGAGAACAGTGAAGATGGAGAAAACGAAACTGGGGAAGGATGATGCAATCTCATTAATAATATTAATAAGCCAGTATCTTTTGAAATTAGTGACATATAAAATTTTTGACTATTAACATTTATCCATTTTAAAATAATATTATTAAGTGTTGTAGTCTTATACAAACTATGCTATTGTAACTTAAAAACTCACTGCCATAAATTTTGAAATTTGTTTTCTAATGTCCTGCTATTAATTTAAGCTGAACACAGGAATTTCATTTCCCCCCCTGGGGTGAATCATATTTGTCTGCTTACCTCAGACAGAGAGGACACCCATAAATACAAAGGATTCTAACGAAGTCTGGTTTGGTGAACTACAAGTTTGGAAAGTTATTTATGAAACTGTGGGAAAGTCGAAGTCATCTATCCCACAGGGAAGTTTCCTTGACAATTTAGGGCTAATTACATTGCCAATAAGTCCTGTTATGGTGAGCCGCTATCTTTATATGACCCTTGGAAGAGGAAGGGACCTCATGACTTTATTATCCTTTTGAGTTCTTCATGAAAGGACACTACTAATATCTTCTGAATGTGATAATAACTGATGTACTCTAAGACAGAGAGTGCTGTGCTCAACCCAGCATAACAGGATACACCAATTTAGACTCTACGTGCCATAGTGTATTGTTTCATTAATGAGAGCAAAGATAGGCAGTAAAGAATACATAAAATCATAAACAGCCATAGCATGATGCTTGTCAATGAGGAAAGGCTTGGAAAGATGCCCATGTTTTAGCTATAGAACCAGAACTCACTCTTTTGCATCATTAAAACAATGTTTACATGTATAATTAAATTAAGATCTTCAAAGATAGTCACCATCTTCAATTATCCAGATAGATAAAAATGCAACTTTTTTTTTTAAATAGAGATAAAGGGATATTTTACTAGACACACAAAAAGATGAAATCCCTACAGAGGCCATAATTACAATAATGAACTCATAGGAAAAAAATGCTGGCATTCGACAGATCCTGGGAGAAGCATCCAGGTGACCTCCTTAGAGTTTAAGGCAGTGGGGCATGCCTGTATTAAACCTGATTTCTATCCAATAATACTGAATTGAGATTGTTATCTTTTAAATCTGTGACAGAACAAATCTCTGTTACTTTAAGCCGCCTGTGTTTTTGATACTCTCTTACAATTAACAGGAAAGGTGGAAATTCTTGGTCACTTTTCACCAATCAGATTGGAAATTATTTGATGAGACAGCGTTCAGAAGCAAAGCCAGCAACATGTATATCTCAATATTTTGTTTTACATTATCATGAGGGAAAGTGATTTTCTGGTCATGTTTTCTTCTGATGAATCTTTCACCAGTTTAAAGAAAAAATTGTTATTTAGCAAATGGTTGGAGAGTTACTAGTTGGACTGTGAGGTGCATAAGACCATGGCTTGATTTTCATTTTTCTCTGTATTATATATCTTCAGGACCTACAACCAGTCTTGGATTAAACAGACATTAAAAATCGAATAAAAAAGCCTCAAATCTGTTTAAGAGCACATTTTTTAAAGCATTGCCAGAAAGCTCAGTTTAGCCTGTTGACAGTCTCTGTAATATCACATAGTTACAGGCTTGTAATTTGTCTTTTTCTTTGTAAAATCACATGTGTGGTGAATTAATATGTTTTGCTTAAATAATTCTTATTTTATTCTAATAACCCAGGGATCCTTCATATCTGTCATTTACAAAGGAAGATGAAATTTGAGGCAGAATGCCTTGAGCATGTAGCAACACTTTTTCCTCTTCCTCTGAGGATTGAAATTTCTTCTAGAAAAAAAAAATGAAACTGACATGTTTTTTTCTGTTTCCATGTATCATTAGAATAAACCAGCAAAAGTTCTGAAAAGAGGTATGCTCTTAGCCTTCTTTGCAGGCAGAGGTTGTGTAGACCTTCTTCTGTTAGTTCATAGTGTACTGGAGACTTCTGGGCTTCACATTGTCCTGGTCTTAATCCTTTCTTTCTAATGGGCACCCAGCCACAAATGTGGGGGTAGAAACCTTAGAAACATTCTTTTATACAAAAATGTCTTGTTGATTTGATGATTTTTTTTCTGTTTCCAGCTCTGTTGTGATAAAATATCTTGACATAAATAAGATTAATAGGGAAAATGCTTGCACTAAATACCAATTCCAGGATGGATTCATTCTTACAGGGAAGGTACAGAGGTAGGACCAAGAAACACTTGGTTACATCTGCCTCACAATTGAGAACAAACAGAAATAAATCCATTCAAGCTTGTTTTCCTCAGCCCACTCTGCATTTACATAGTTAATCACCTAAGTTAAGGGAATAGTGCTGCCCACAGCCACATATCAATTAACAACAAAAAATCATTCTACCCGTATCAATTAGCAACCAAGTAAATCTCTCACAGCCATGCCAACAAGCTAACCTCATCTCACAGCTCCTCATTGAGATTCTCAGATAATTCTAGATTGTGATGCATAGACAATAAAGACTAATGTTATATTCATAATACATGGATGATTTTTCTGCCTCTGAAGTATTGTGGTGAAAAATGTTTAAATAACATATGTAGTATATATAAGTGTGATGTGTACAATACAGTGTTTAAAAATCTGACTTTATCTAGTCCCTAAATACAAGAGCTTTTCTGATGTGTCTTTCCTTTTAAGAGCCTGTACTACTCAATATAGCACTTCACATGATTTTGTTCACTGCACACAATCATTGTTTTATACTCTTTCAAATGAAGTTACCTGACAAATAATAAATAGATGAAGTTTTCAAGCAGAGGAAAATATAAAAACAGACTTTAGTGCACATTTTTAAGTTTGTCCTTTAAAAGGCTTCCATTGAGTCAGGAAATGGAATAACCTGGGGGTATTTTTAAATAGAGGAGACTGTTATACATTTCTTTAATTTATAGTTGTTTCCATTAGCTGACAGTAAGACAGTTTCTGATCTATGGCATCATTGGACTAAGATACACTATCATTCATTTTCTATTTATCTGGCAGTTATTTATCTGGTAGTTTAAAATATGTTCTTACCTTAAAAAGAAAAAAATTCTCATGATGAAAGTCTATGGACAGTACTCTATCAAAAAACTGTGTCAGTGAGAGACCAATGTGTTACAAAAAAAGTCTTTATGTTTTGTTTTCAACTTCTGTAAGTCATTGTTTCTGAAGGAAGTACTGTGTTTACTGAAATGAATTAAAGTTTGAACTGCACTTTCTGCTTCCAGGCAATAAAGTTACCATAATAAAGATGAACTTGGAAAAAGAAACTTCTTTGATGAAGGGTGAGAGTTACACTTATGTGTGGACATAAGGAGGATACAATGTATAATCATAATAATATATGGAGGATAGAGTTAGAAACTATACTAGTTTAGGAAAGTGACAGATTTAGGTCTTCCTTCATGATCTCTGACTTCACCAGCCATGGATACTTGGTGATTTTTACAAATCCAGGAATCTTTCTTCTTCTATTTAGTGAGATTTAAATCCAATAAGATGGTTTTTGTTTACTATCATAACCTTAGTCTTGAGTCCAGAGGTCAGGTGAGACATGTGAACTCTGATTGGGTGGCACCTACTGTTGCCACAACCCAGAACCTTACAGTAATTACCAAGTATAGCACAGGGTCCTTTCCTAGTATTAGTGGAAGATCTCTGTAGAAGGGTAGGTTGGAAGCATTTGGGAAGAGGAAACTGCAGTTGTTAGTTTAGTAAATATTGCTCATTCATTTGCACTCAGCCCGAGTCTTCCACGGTGAAAGTTTTGCTACTGCCGTTAGTCTGAGGCATTAAGTCCTTGACAGAGCTGTGTTACATCAACAATACACATTCACTCAGGACTTACTCAAGGTTTTCTGTGCTCCCTAGTTTACTCCTGAAATATAGAAATCAATATTATACCTTTGAAGGTATTGATCGTCTGGTCATTTGCTGGTTGTAATTGGTATTGGAACTAGGTAAGACTATTCATTGCTTTTTTCTTTGGTGAAGAAGTTTATGGAAGAAGAAATTCAAGAGAGTAAGTGAACAGAGACAGTAACCTGAATATTTGTGTATGTGTGCACGTGTGTGTGTGTGTGCATGTGTGTCTGTGTGTTATATGCATATGTGCATAGGGGTGACTATGTACACACATGTATATGTGCAATTGTGGCAAACAGAGATCAACATTAGCTATTTTCTTCCATTATATCAACTTTAATTTTTCTGCTTATATGTGACATCTTCCATAAATTGCGCTCTCAGATATATCTATTCCCATTTCCAACTTTCCAGCTACAAACTCTTTCCTTCTTACATCTTTGAGTACTGGAAATTAAACACAGGTCGCCACCCATCACACAGCCTTCTCCTTAAGCTCCTAAGCAAATCAAGTTGATTCCTTGATCAACTTGCACTCAGATTTCATGTTGTGGTACTCCCTGCAAGGAAAGTGTGATACCTTTTTATGTCTTCTGTTCCCTTCTCTTTCTGTATTCTTTTCCGACTGAAGATTGTCCTTGTGAAGACTAGAAATTATTCTGTCTTGCCTTCTGAATGCCCTTTGATTCCATTAGCGAGTTGCAGGTAGAGGAAGGAAAATAAGACCAAGATTTTGGTACCGATACATACTTTCCTACTTTGTAGAATTGTTTTGTTGCTCTGTTCCTCATTGTCACATCTCAATATCCATTGATGAAGGGTCAATAGACAATGGGATCATCCCTTAGTAGTCCCTATAAACTGATTTGTCTTCAAAATATCAAGTCATTCTGACTTAACATTTCTGAAATATTGATTTCTCCCAAGATTTTGTTTACTATAGTTATACAGACAGAACAAAAGCAATGTAGTTAAGATAAAAGTCAGGGTGGATTTTCAAGATATGGATGAATTGTTGATAGTGGAAGATTTTAAGTTGAAAAATAATAACTTGATAAAGAAAAACAGGGGAATACAAAGAAAAATATGGCACATCTGTAAAGTGTGAAAATCATGAAATTTACTTTTGATTAGTAAGTAAAAGAGTATATTCATATATGATATAAAAATCATTTGCAGTTGCAGTTCTGTTAAATTTACTTTTATAATCATTCATGATTTTATTTTTTTTATTTCAAGGCTCTCAAAAGGACATCAAATTTACTAGGAAGGTTTAGATGAGGTCAGATCTGTTTATTCTTCATTGTATTGATGTATCAGCATCAGGATTTTGTGCGTTTATTTTCTCAGTACATTCTGAACAGACCCATGTTTGATGTGGGAATCCCCTCTGTGTTCTGGGATTACCATTAATGAATAAAGAAACTTCTTTGGACCTGTACCAAAGTAGAACTTAGGTAGACAGGGAAAGCTAGGCTGAATGCTGGGAGAAAGAAGGGTTGAGTGAGAGAGACACCATGTAGCCCACAGGAGACAGATACTGGGAACATTACCCGGTAAACCACAGCCTCATGGTGATATACAGATTAATAGAAATTGGTTAAGTTAATATGTAGGAGTTAACCAATAAGAAGCTAGACTAATGGGTCAAGCAGTGATTTAATCAATGCAATTTTGTGTGATCATTTCAAGTCTAACTGGCCAGGAAGAAACAAGCGGTCTCCGCCACTACATGTTTGTCTGTCTTAGTAAAAACTTTGACAAAGCTATGAAAATGTATTACTTTAAAATTGTAACTTCAAACTGAAGCTAATAATTTTTTTTAGATTTTTTAACTTTATTTTTAATTGTAGTTGTCATAGGTTCCTTTGACACATGTAAGACCAAGGCAGAAATGTCCAAATTGAAATTTACCAAAAGTGCTTATTACAAAAACATAAATAAATCCAAGAAAGTAGAAAACTTAAAAATATTTTAAAGCCTGGAAGATTCATGGTAGATGATAATTTTCTATAGAAGATAAACCATGTATAATGTTTGGCATCTGGGCAATCTAGAAGCCAGAATGATTAGGCAGGCATAGGTGGAATCAGGTACTGCCACCTTCCTGTATATTCTCATCAATTTCTCAAGGCTGATTTCTTTTTATTTTTGTAGCATCTGGAGATTGGGATAGGTGAGCCCTGTATTCAATTTAGAAAGAGCATCCCAAATGTTAGCTGAAGGCAGTGAGTAGGAATCTATCTCTATCTCTAAGGAATGGGATACATTTGTTCTGGCCAAGAGCTGCTTAGAGGAAGGCAGTTTGTGTGGTATAGAACTACAGGGAAATCGTCATTTTATTTTTCTTTAAATCTTTGAAAAAAACTTTTATGCCTTTGAGGGACAGAAATCCTCAGAGTTATTGGGAATATAGAAACCATTTAAAAGAAGAGACATTTACAGGGATATCTCTAGTGTTTCTCTATTTTGTTTCTCACTTGATATAACAGAAACCTAGGACTTTGTAACAAAGAATGTCAGATTTTCTGTTATTTTGAGCAGAATTGTGAAACTTGTTAAAACCCCAATAATTTCTGTTGTGATGAATCAGTCTTCCTGAAAAAATACATAGAATCATTATGCTGTAAGAAAAGAAAACTTTTGGTATAACAACAAGTTTATTTCTGAAAGGACTTTCTGCCATTAAATTTCTCTTTATTCCAATTAGTCAATGAATGAAGAGAGAAAATCTGAAAAGTACAGTATCTGGTGCACAGAATCACATGCAAGTGTCAGCGGAGACTGGTTATTCATTTTCTGGCCACCCAGATGAGAATAATCACACAGAAACTGTATTATTACTACACTGTTTGGCCTATTAGCTCAGACTTCTTATTAACTAACTCTTGCATCTTAAATTAACTCATTTCTATTATTCTGTGTATAATAACGAAGTTGAGACCTACCAGTAAGTTCTCGTGTGTCCTTATAGTTTATTGCTACATGGTGTCTCCTTGACTCTGCCTACTCTCTCTATATATCTCTTTCAGTTTTGCTATATTCTGGCTTTTCATAGGCCAAAGCAGCTTTATTCATTAACCAATAAGAGGAACACATATACAGAAAGATATCCCATATCATCTCCCCTTTTGTTTAAATAAAATGTAAGGTTTTAAGTTTAACATCTCATTGCCTGGATAGTTGCCTAAAGTACTTCTGTAATGAGAGGGGAGCAGAGAAAAATGTAGAGCACAATAAAAATCAACAAAATAGGTACTTCTGTAATGTTGTGGCATCCATATTTAGCCTACAGGACTGTAGTATCTGGCAAAATTTTCCATGAAGCAGGAAATTTGAAAGAGTGTTTTGCCTATATTGGTAGTTTGTCAGTCACTTTCTTCTGTGTCCTGCAGAATGCCTGGTATACTCTTTCATGAATCAGGAACTCTGAAGGGCTGTGTCACATTTAGGCAAATTCAACAGCCATTTCTATGGGTCCTGTATGTCTAGTTCATCAAGCAGTCCAGCCAAGTGCAGTTTCTTGCCCAATGGGCTAGCAAACTCTATAAGGAGACTCTTCTATAACTCAATTTCCTCTTGAAGTAATTTGTGCTGCCAGGAGCAGATGTGTCTCACTGTCATGAAAAGTCTAATTTCTTAAAACATTTTACATGCCATATTCTGTAGGGCTTTGAATTGTTGAAAATTATTTAACTGAAATATATCACTGTATATCAAGAAAATCTAACTAACATGACTTTAAGCTTGAATATTACAAATGACTATTTATTAATCTGTAATTTTAAATTATACATTGCATTTTAAATGAGTTGCACAAACATTAATACCTTAAAACTAATAGAAATATACATATATAAAAATTGACCTTAAATTTGTATCAATAAACCAAAATCCATATCAATGTAAAGTATTCATTTCTCTATCATATCCTTGTTTAAATGAAAACAAACATTTATAAACAATCATTTTGGGAATTTGGGCATTGTTTTCTTCACACTAGTTCCTGCAAATTTTTTGGCAAAGTATTTTTAGGGCTCATGATATCTTGAAGGGGCTCTTGTTTCATCAAACTACATTAGTCTGGAAGGAATACACAGATTATCATCTTCTATTGAAACAAAAGCAGAGCCTCTTTTCCAAAGTAACACATCCTTAGACCCAAATATTGAAGTCTAGATATCTTTATTTGTTTTAACTTAGTAGCCCCCAAAATCAAATGTCTCTCTATGGTCAAAAAATTCAAAGAAAACACAGTAATAGAAATAATATAGACTCTCTGTGTATTTTCCATCTTTACATGATTCATTTTTTACTCAATTACTTTGTTTTATTACCTTTACTACTTTAATCTATGACTGTCTGTACTCTTGTCTTTATGTTTTTTTTTCTTTCTCTCCCAAGCCTATGTACATTTTTTAACACACTGTGACCAGTTCAGAGGTTTATTTTTTCTGAATCTGTTTATTGCACATCTGTGATCATTTTTGACAAAGAGCACTTTTATGTTTTTTTTAAACGCTAAGCAGGCATGACCGGGACCAACACCACAGCCCTACCTATTGGCTCAACCCCATCTAACATGACAGAGCTATGTTCACCTCCTCTGCTAGCCATACTTGCTGCCCTAGCCCCAGGAATACGGTAGGTCTGTGTTGCCATTAAGCAACTAGCAGCAAGTTGCACACAAACATTATTTAAGTGCAGGACCTCCCAAAAGAGCCAGAGGTATTTGTGCCACCAGCATAAGCCAGGAAGCTGTCTCTTAAAGAATCCATGCAGTTTTTGTTGCTAATGCCGGGTCAGCAAGTCTTCTCTTAAAGGAGCCATGTCGCTGCTTGCACAAGCAAATAGGGCCTATCTGACAAAAAAGTGCATCTTTTTGAAGCAAAGCACTAATCAATATGACTCATGTTCTGTATGTTATCAATGCAATGAAATTAATATTTAGTCTTCATTTATCTGATTACAAATTTATTTTCTGTTTGTTTCTTCAGAATTTAAATAATTTTAAGGTATGAACATTTGACAACATTGAAATGCACACACGTTCTATCTGCAATCAGTTATATATTTTCATGTAGTTTCTACAAAAATTTATCTCCCTAAATTGCAATTTCATACAAGAAAAAGATTTTGCCAGTTTTCTTTCAGAGCTATGCAATTCCTTTTTCTTTTTCTTCTTTTTTTTTCCCTAGGCAAAACCATGGTTGTAGAAAAAATAATATCCATACGTGGAAGCAGTCAACACTTCTAGGGTAAAGTTTTCCAAAGTTACTATGCTCACAATTAGAAAAGTATATGTGTCTTTGTGGCACAATTGAGCATCCTTTGGATATATACCCAAAAGTGGTATTTCTGGGTCTTGAAGAAGGTCATTTCCTAATTTTCTCAGAAATTACCACACTGACATCCAAAGGAGCTGTACCAGCTTGCATTTCCACCAGCAATGCCGGAGTGTTCCCTTTACCCCACAACCTCTCCAGCATAAGTTGTCATCAATGTTTTTGATCTTGATCAATCTTAAAGGTGTAAGATGGAATCTCAGAGTTGTTTTGATTTGCATTTCTCTG
>LOEQ01005961.1:114746-137256 GCA_001685075.1 Bramus lutescens | reverse complement strand
TCTCTCTCTCTCTCTCTCTCTCTCATCTATCTATCTGTCTGTCTGTCTCTGAGGTTGACAAGACAGCACTCAGATAATAAAAATTATAATGTAATTAAAACTTACATTGTTTGGGCAAGAATTTTTAATACATTTTTTAAAATATTGAAATCATGAATTGTGTAATTTTTACACTTCAAATTCTTCAATATTAAATCTATGACATCAAAAAATTTACAAGAGTTGGTTTGCCATCCTTTCACCATATGGGTTTACATAGTCAATCTCAGGTCATCAGAACTGTAAGGCGAATGCCTTTCTTCAATGAGACATTTTGGTGATCCTGGCCGTAAATAAAGTTAACATGTTTAAATCAGTTCCTTCTCTATTAATGGGTTTAATTAGCCACTACTGCCACTGTTACCCCCTTTTTTTTTCATTTCATCCTAAAACTTTAAACGTTCTCTACCTGTTAATTTTCTTAGTGTGGTCATCACTTACATTTTATCACTTTACCTTTATATCTTGATTCAAATGTTTCTATTTTACTAACATAAACCGTAACGCTCCTGGTCCTTCTTTATCACATAGGCAAGAATGCTATGAATTGTCTCTCTCATGGTCTTGCAAAGAAATAATTTAAAAGGAATCCTAACACTATTTATCCTGTCTCCTAAGAAGTCTTCTAATTATTTAGAAGAACCTAAGTTTAAAAAGGTCTGGGATGCCATTCCACTCAAGTGAGTGGAAGCCNCTATAGGCTAGCCCAGGTCCTCAATGCCTGTGCATGTGGGAAGGCATCCAAGGGCTCACCTGGTGCCTTGCTGTGCTGGGTAGGTGGACACCTTCATGATGAACAAGTGTGTAATGAAGAAAATGGAGAGAAGGTGGAATGGTTTATGTGCTGTGGAAAGATGCAGAACAGAAGTGAAGACAGCATAGGCTACTGGGGTGGTCTCCTTGCCACCGAGGGCCATGATGACATCCAGCCCGGGCTGTTGTCAAGGGCACCTATCTGTGGTTCTATAGCAAACAGAGTCTTTGTTGAAGTCAGAGGTCCTGTGTTGCCACCAAAGGACACAGGGAAGTGTAGGTTCGGCCACTACCTGTGGCCTTGTTGGTGTCCAAGGTGAGTGCAGTCTTCAAAGTCATGCTGATTTGAGTGACCTGTGCTGCCACCCAGAGCCGTGGTGTAATCCAGGTCTGAACTTCTGCCAAGGGCCATATCTGAGTCAATATTCCTGCTACTTCTGGGTTCTGTGTTGGTGTCTGTGGCCTGTGTTACTATAGTGAGCCATATAAAGCGTGCAGTGATGAAATCAGAGGCTATGGTGAGCTGGCCAGTCCTTCACTGGCCCTGCCATTCAGGGGATACTGCAACTAGAGAGATAGCCCAGACACCCATGGGAAAGCTTCCTCCCTTCGACCCCCAGGGAAGTGATGACCTCACCCCTCACCACTCAAAAGAACTGTCTCTAGTGGTCCAAAGGCAGCTCCAGTGCTGCCCCCCAGAACCACATCCAGGGACTTGTATTGGCTCACTCTAACATCTACCCAATCTATGCCCTGCTAGAGCAGGTGAAAGACGGGTGCTGTGGAATGATACCTGCAGGATATCCATGACTCGCGTGGCAGTATCCCGGAGGTATTTCAATGAGGGCCTAGTGATGATACTTTAACAGAAACCAGAGGCATTGACCAGAGTGATGGCTCAATGCAATGAACGTTTGCAAGTTAGGCTGATTGGACAAAATGTATACCGTGTGACTGTCTGCAGCTCCCAATGCCACTCAGCTGATTAAAGAGGTGTTGAAGAGGCAGGAAAGACAGGAGTGAAGAGGTTTTTTGTTGTTGTTGTTTTGCTTTGTTTGTTTCTTGTATTGGTTTTATTCTATTTTAATTTTGTCTTGGGAGGGATGTCACAAGGATAAGGGGTAGACACCGCGGAACTAGGAGATGAGCCTAATTGAGGGGCATGATGTGAAGTTCCCAAAGTATCAATAAATTATATTTTTAAAAAATCTTCAGGACAGCTATGGCTGTTACACAGAGAAACCCTGTCTCGAAAAACAAAAGAAAGCAAAATAACAATAAAAACATGTTCACTGTATAGTGTGTCTGCTGGCTTCCCCAAGCTCCTCCTGTGTGCTTCCCATGTCTGCAGAGCCATGGTACTTCCTCTGGAAATTCCATTCTTCATTCCTACACACTCCCTGCTCTTTCTAAGGCCTTTGCAATGATTGTTAACCTCCCTGATCTCCAGCTTAAGTGTTATTTCTATTGGAAGTCGTCCCAAATGTCTCTTTCATCCACTCTTCACCTTTTTATGGCTCTTAATGAAGCTTTTAATTAAATATTTGGGGATGAAAAATAGAAAGTATAGGTTCCGTTT
Source organism: Bramus lutescens (assembly GCA_001685075.1). Classification (NCBI taxonomy): domain Eukaryota; kingdom Metazoa; phylum Chordata; class Mammalia; order Rodentia; family Cricetidae; genus Bramus; species Bramus lutescens. The sequence goes on along the minus strand of LOEQ01005961.1, from coordinate 134,885 downwards.
TTGTCAAAAATTTACAATCTCCATGAAAATATTAAACATGTCCATTTCATTCAATTCTATAACCTCCAAGCTTTACAATAAATTTTCGTGTAGGGAGGTCAGTAATTTCGGACGTTTTTAAAATGTGCTATAAAATTTGCTTTGTATTAATATATGAGCTCTCACTGTGTCCCTAACATATCCTTCTATAATTCATTTACCTTAGGGTACTTTGGGATCATTGCAGTAAGAATGCATAAAGAAATAAAGTCTGATATTCCGCTCTTTGTGTCCACATTAAGATTTTTTCTATTTAATGAACAGAGAATATATCCTGTAAGTTAAGTTCTTCAAGGGTGAAAGGTTATTCAAAAATAAATTTCATTATCTCTTACAAGGAAGAAACCCAAGAGACAGACTTATAAATTTTTATTGTAAATCACAAGGCAAAAGGGATGCAGAAAATGGCACAGAATTGTGTCAGGTATGCAGGTAGAATGGCAGTATCTGCTTTCCATTTATGGAAGAGACATGCGCTCTTACCCCAGCACAAGGGGTAGAGTTTTTACATGGATACATTGCCCTTTTAATATTCTGTGACAAGGAACTCACTATTCAGTACTTTTATTTCATGGTTACTTATTTGTTCTAAAACAGATCAGACCAGACACTGAGGCTCCAGAGTTCTGATTTCAAGACCTAGAATTCCGTGGAAGTTTGTAACTGCAATTTGATCCCTGACCCTTGACCCATCTCGGTCACAAATACTGTTAGGTGTGTTTCTTTACATCAGCAGACGCTGCTTAGAGACAAATCATTGTGGTGCCATACTGAGTCCACCTGAGCAGCTGAAATGACTAGACAGCATTTTTCTACTTGGTGGTAGCTTGAAGGCTCTGCTCTCTGACCTTCAGGATTACACCTCCTGCCTTATAGTCATTATTTTCTACTTCCATCTCACTAGGATACCTTAGAAGTGCAGTCATTAGAGAGCCACAGGCAGAGAAATTGGACATGTGAGTGTGTGTGTGTGTGTGTGTGTGTGTGTGTGTGTTTGTGAGTGTGTGTCAGGAACTGGAAACTGCAGGGGAAGAAATGTCGTGTAAAAAACCAAACATAACAACAGAACATTGCAATGTTGTTTGTAATTACTCAAGGCTGCACTGCTCCCTTGCCTGCCACCACTACTGCTGCTGTTTTTCCTGATTCTGAATTTGCTGGTGAACCATTAAATCGCGTTTTCTCTAGATCAGATGGACATGAGCCTTGGGCCATTAGCCCTGAGAGTATTGCAAGACATAGTTCCCGCCTGCAATTCTGTAAATTCCCTTTAAGCATAGATTAAAATTCAGTTAAATAAGGCATGTAGGGGCACAGCAAATGGAAGCCGGGAAATGAGCAGGATACATATGTACCAGCAGCAAACCCCAAGGGAGATGTCGGCACTGAGTGGATACTGATGGGAGCATACAGAGGTTTTTTGTTTTTGTTTTTTTGTTGTTTTGGTTTTTTTTTTTTGCGATCATTCCATCTATTTCATTTCTCTTCTTCTGACGTCTTCATTCAAACTACAGTCATGTCTTCCTCCCCCATCATGTTCTGATGTTGTGGTTTCTCTTTTTCCTGTAATGGTCATTGACAAATGAAAAGACTTTTGACAGGGACTCAAAATTTGTAATCCTTGCTTTTATGGAATTATTTTCAGGATAAACATGCAAGGAAATATAATGGATTCTAAGTACATTTTTGTTTCTGTTTCCATTAATTTCAAAATCACATTTTATAAATAGCTATAGCCTTTTGTTGCAAGAGAATATATTTGGCATTAGAGAAGTAAATAAAGCTCTTGGTGGTTTGATATTTAGTTTTGCTTTGGGATTTAGATAATGACACAGAATGAAAATATTAAATAAGTGTTACTAAATAAATGGGGGGAATGCATTTACATTAGTCGAATCTATGTTTAAGAACATATAAGCAGACCAGAAAGCTTGCAAATAAATGTCCCCTTCTTCTACCCATGTATAGGTTATAGTGACTTGTGAGGAGGATACATGGGTATTGATAATTTGTATTTCAGGCAAGTTCATGGAGATCTTGATTATTAATGAGGCAATTGCACTATCAGTACCATATTTATTTAACACCAAAAGTGACCAAAACTTTAAAATTTAAAGTACCTCTTATAATATATAAATGCACGATTAAAACAGTGAAGAATTCTTCACACATGCATGAGCATAACACCCTCATATCCTCTATTTCTGCTCCTGAAACTAACATTCAACATCTCTTGTTATTTCAGAGTATTAATTCCCTTGCTTTAGATTCAAGTTTTTGTCCATTTTTAAAGCGATTATATTTTTCCCTCTTATTAGAAAAAATGTGTGCTGTACACTAGTCATTTTCTATCTACCCACTTCTCATCTATCCAATAAGTTTACTTACATCCCCATTTCATCAAATGAACAAACTTCAGGACCTATTCTTCCGTTGCCTGCACAGTTCACCTCTCATTAATATCATTTATATGAGCACTTTACATCTCAAAGTACTGAACATTTTTGTCTTAAGTAACGTGTAAAAATTAAGTATCCACTTATATTCAGCAATGCCTTTTAAATTATTCACTGCTCTCATAGTAAAGGTGACAAGTATTGCCATAGCAACCCAGGTACTCTTTGGATTAAAGACAAATATTTGTGACTTTCAATAAAATGATTTTAAGTTCATTGTTTTCCTCCATGATTAATCGTAAGTGATTATGGAATCACCCTGGTTTTCATTCACACATTACTAACGTTTAAAATAGGAAATATTGGTTTCCTTATGGGAAAAATTATATTTTCACATGTTTTATTTTGAAGATTAAATTAACTATTTCTCTATTTTATAGCTTATGTTTTATTACATGAATTTAATTGTGTTTAGTTATTGTGCTTTATAATTGGCATTCATGTAAGAAAGATTTGAGTACAGAGTTTAAGCAAGTAATACTGGTGATTTTGAATACTTTATATTTCTTCTGATAGCAAATGACTGATTCTTATTCACTGATTCATTGATTACAATTAGCATATAAAGGTATGGCAAACAGTGGTATTACATAGCATTACATTCATTTATCGGTGGGTGTATTGTCATAGTAAGCAGTTGTGTTTCCATTCTTTAATTACTTTAAATTGCAATAATAATTTGTAATAATGTTATATTAAAAATTAAATTGCTTTACATAGAAATTAGAAGCAAGCATACTGAATTTTTTACCTATATTGGTTTTAATTATTATTCTAAAAGTACAATATTTAAGATGACAGTTTTATTGAATAATAATGTGAAAATTAATGAGATTCCTAAGAAGAAATATTAAGGAAGTTTACTTAATTATTTTTATTGAGAATATAAGTCACATATTTTCTCCATTTTTAATATTAAGCATTGATCCAGGTGATAATATTGACAAGCATATTAAGAAAGTAGACTACCACCTCGTTTAAAGGCTTTACACTTATTTGTATCTTGTATTAATCAAAGCAACCCTTCTGAGCTTTATAGGGTATCATGTCCTCTAAATGTATGTTCCTCTTAAGGTATCATCTGATTTATTATGTCTAACTGTTGGTAGCCCACACACTGTTCAAATATGTTTCTTTTATTAAACTTTAAGAATGTCTTAAGAAAATCTTAGAATCTTATATTCAAGATTGTATTTTCACAAAGATACAAATATCTTTTTCAAAAGACTTATAACCAATATTTTATTTATTTATTTATTTATTTATTTATTTATTTATTTATTTATTTATTTGTTTGTTTGTTTGTTTGTTTATTTATTTATTTATTTATTTGTTTATTTATTGTCTTTTCAAGACAGAGTTCCTCTGTTTACCAACCTTACCTGTCTTGGAACTTGCTCTGTAGACCAGGCTGAATTTGAACTCATAAAGATCCACTTGCCTCTGGCTCCCTAGTGCTGGGATGGAGGGCATGTGCCACCATGCCCAGCTAGCCAACATCTTTTAAGACAACATTTTATCATTTTTTAAGAAAAATGTGACCACACAATTATGGAGGTTAGGTGTAGAATAAAGGACTAAGGGAGAGGGTTGGAATTTCCTAGAAGACAAATAGGATAGGCAAGGGTGGAGCAGAAATGACATGTAGAACAGGAGGATGAAATGAGCAGAGCAAAAAAGGGGGGATGATGCAGAAAATATGGAGAGGAATAGGAAAAACTTAGGGCATTTCAGGGTTGTATGGAAATCTAATGCAGTAGAAGCTTCCCAAAAGAAATACATGGATGAAGCTGTTCTAAATGAAATGGTCTAATAGGAGGGAGATGGAGCCTCAACTGGATATCAGTAGTCATCAAGTGAAGCTTCAAGTACTGGGAGTTGGTTATGTCTAATTGAGTTGTTGGCCAAAGAGGCCCCAGAGGAAATCTCAAACAACTCAGGCTGTTGCTATGGCTATTAGGGTCTTTACACAAACTTATGATGAGGCCCTATTGCTGAAGACCATACGTACACAGCTCATCAAACATGGAGAAGTTGAACTGTTGCCAGCCAAGAGCTTTCATCCTTGCTGACCATGATTCTAGGTACCAGAAGGGACTCTGCATCCTGCCAAAGAAGAAATGTTCACACTAATCCAGCTATGAAGCCTTTATTCTACAGATCATCTACATGTAAGATGTGCCAGTGCAATAGAGGCACAAAACTTGTAAGAATAATCAGCCAATATCGAGGTTGGTTTAAGGCCTACTCCATGAGATGAAAATTCCTTCCTTGAACTACTTTGGTGACCAAGAACCTGAGATAACGTAAATCAGAGACCTAGGAAAAACTAATACCACTGTTCTGTTAAAGGAATGTAGCAATAAAAAATGACTCTTAATGGCATTCTCCTGTACTTATAGAAAGGGTCTTGTTCGGCCATTATCAGAGAAGCTTTCTCTTGAATTAGATGTGAGCAAATACAGATATACAGAACAAGGCAATGTGCAGACAGTGGGAGACCTTGGAATACTCAGTACTGTACTGAATTTCTCCATTGAATTCTCTATGAAAGAGTAGAGCAGGCACCAAGAGTGAAGGAGTTGATGGAGGACACCAAGGGAACAAGGCCCTCTAAAAGCTCCAGGACTGAGACAATGAAATATGAAATAGCAGAATCTGTGGCAGCATGCACAAGGCTTACATGGATCTACCAGATGGGGTCCCAGTACTGAGAGGAGAAGTGGACAGAAGCCTCATCTTTAAACGAGAAGTTATCTCTAATTTATAAGCCCTCAGAAATGAAATATAAGATCATTCCAGGAAACTAAACTCTCTTAGGGGTAGACCCTATCTAACAGTTGATGAAGATCACAAAATTAGCAAATAGAATGCTTGAAGCTTCTGTCAGAACTTTTATTTTTAAGTTTTTAAATTTTTAATTTTTATCGTACAATTACTTTTTGTAAATATTATGACTTGCAGTTGTGTGGTTTTATGTGATTCTTATATGTATAAATGTGTGTGCCTCCTCGTCTATATATGTTTCTAGTACTTTGGCTCTGGTTTGTTTTCTTCTGTTTGTTTTTCCCTATTCTGATTTTGTTGCTTTTGTTTTATCTTATCCTATTTTTATATGTCTGTTGTTTTCTAAGTAAAAACAGAAAGGGTGTGCATTCAGATGGGTGGGAAGGTGGGGAGCACTGGGGAGAAGTAGGGGTGGGGAAACTCTAATCAGAATTTGTCTTATTAAAAAACTATATTTCGTAAAATAACATATATATGAATAGCCACATTTAAAGTGCATTGAAGGCAGATATCATTTCATCTAATTTATATGGGTATGTTCAACCATTGCCTTTCACTGCACTGCTGGTCTCCAGGAAAATCATAATTTTCACATAGTGTTGAAAGCAATTCATTAAAACATAGGAGGATGTAGTGGAACATTCATATGTTTATTCTTCATCTATTTTGTTATATGTATTATTGGTGTATAGTTTTAAAGGAGTAATTTATAATGTAATGACTGTATACATGTGATGGGTGTGTAGACTATTTTTATTGGTGAAGAGCTATTAAACCCCTTTATGCTAAAAAGCAAATAGAAATATAAAAACAATAACAAAAGACCACATAGTTTAAGAAAGAGAAGTTGGAGAATATTTACAAAAATGAAGTCAGAGTAATGATTTTTGTCTCATTTTTAAAAGTAAATATCAGAGTAATACATACTATAGACACAAATCCTATATATACATATATGAACAATCACACAATTACTTCAATTTAATAATATTAAATATTTAACAAGATGGTATCATGACTTCCAATAATTATATTAGTCTTCTATTTTTCCCTTTAGCTTGTCATTCTTGCTTTTTGTGTATTTATGCTTGCAATGTAATTATAGTATAATGTAATGAAACAATAGTTGTACTATCTCAGAAAATAAAATAAACAACTAAAATTACAAAGAAATTTCTATCAAAATGATTAACTATTACACGTTTTAAGAAAGAGTATCTCAACCATGCATATTTTTATGAATTATGTTTAGTGGCTAATAATTCAAATCTAAAGTCAGCAGAAATCATTTCTTAAATTATTTGTGATTTGATGAATAACCTACCTAGTCTTCAGGATCCACAACAAGTTTTAAAATTTCTTTTATGTTAAGTATTTTAGTTCTCTAACAGAAATAATTCGATTTGACCACATATTTTTCCAAGTATAATATTTAAATAATCTTTTAAATGTTTATCACTGAAACTTGAAAAAATCCTGGAAATTAGTATAACCTAAGTTGTTATACACACATACACACACACACACACACACACATAATTTCTAGGCAGACTTTTGCGGAGATTTCATGTTCTTATTTCCATTTCTTCATCCCATTTCACTGTGTCCTGTGGTGGGAGTGTGCTTAATTATCAAAAGTTCTTTAGCTCAAAAACCACCTGCTTCTGTGTCTTTTCTACACATGCACGTGAGAGCTATTCGCTTGCTCTGTCCATGTGAAAGTTTCCATTACTAAGTTCTGAATTGGGAAGTTCCTCTCCAGAGGATTATGCATCATTTAACAGACAATTACTCCTGCAATCACAAACTCACCAAATTGTGCCATTCTATTTCCTTCTGGAGTAATCTCTCTTCTCCATTCAGGTTCAGCATTTCCCCTAGAGATGAAAGAACTAACACCACTGCCTCAAGAGCTGGCAATTAACCCCAAATTGCTTTTTTATCATTAGGTTGAGGTACTTTTCCCCAACAACCTTCCTGTTTTCTCAGAGGTTGAGAAAGTATTTGGGTGTCCCCCTAATATATTTTCGTAAAGTACAGCATAGGTGATATTAAATCGTTAACTCTGGGTCACATAGTGGCTAATGCCTTTTATCCCCTCTTAATTCAAGGTGAAACTGAATTTCCTTTCTGGGAACTATTCTCTGTGTTTGACATCTGCCTTCATTTCTCCAGAGTCTGAACTGGAAGGTCAGAACTTACATCAATGATCTGATTATGAAGGACCAGCAAAGAATAAAAATTAAAAGAAAATACACATAGCTAGGTTAATGATATTTTTGTAGCAAGACATCTAATGCTTGAGTTTATGTGTTAAATTTTCCAGGTTAGCAGTATCAAACTTACCAATCAGGAGATTTCAATTCAGATTCAACTCCTGACCTGCAAAACGTTCCATATAATTTGACTTCTGATGATTTTTCAAACAGAAACTGTAGATGTGACTAATTCATGATGGTGGATTTTTTTCTAGTTCATCTTAGTAAAATTTGTGTATGTAAGATCAAAGGTAATGATTTAGAATAAAACTATTGATGATGTCAATAGTAGAGAAGTACAATTAACAGTGAAATATTATAGGGCAGAGTAACCTTGTCTTCCTTTTATAGAAAGTCATGTTTGAAATAATTGTAGTTGCAAATATGGTCAAGAACTGATTACAGAATTGAAAACAATATTTAAATCATATATGATAATTTCCTTTCTTCCAGACAAATACTTTATTTTCTCTGTATATTCACTGAATCTACTTTTTAAAATCTTGTTGTAATTAGTAGCAGATCTTATTGTTTTATTTTTATAAGAACAGTGGAGTCCTCTTAATAATACTTTATCTAAAATTTACTTATTTTATCATTTTGATATTATGCTACTAAAAGGTCACATGTAGAGTTCAGTTTTGATAAAAGTAGCTCAAAACTTCATCTTTTCACATGTATTTGTCTATTACTCATCTATTCAAAATGGCAATGCATTGGAGGAAAAAGTACCAGGAGAACCAACATACACAAGCCGGAATGTGGAACTGCAGAGAAATTCTTCAAGGATGCTTCTCCAGCCACAAGAAGCAGAAGAAATTTATTTATCATATAAGACAAAGATGTTAAAGCCATTTTAACATCTTTATTTAGTTGTCACTATTGACAACAATGTTTTTGAAAGTGTGAGGTAACATCCTGAAGCTATTCATTAGTGTCCCAAAGATGCAGAATAGATCTATTGGGAAATATGCGGTATTTAGTAGACAGGCCTTACGCAAGACTCAGAAGGCAGGTGCAAAATATAACCGTAGTTTACTAAGCTAAATGTCTATAGACTGCTAAATGCAATTATCACTTGTAAGGTTCCAAACTGAATTTTTGCAGATTTACTTAAGAATGCAATTTCCTAAAGGCCATATTTCTCTTCTTGAACAGTAAAGCTAACTTGTGGGTTCATTTTGGGAGAAAAAAACCTTCAGAATGAAGCCATTCAGTGCTTCTCAATATGTTAAGAAACTTCAATACAAGAACGCTGTATATGTTAGGAGTGCATTAGCTTGTATACTTCTTTTTTTCTTGGCTTATCATACCTACCTGCTATCTTTCCAGGTTTCATGTCACATCGTAATTCATGTTCCTCTCAAAAGTGGTTGACTACTTACCTTTTTTAATAATTGGAAGTATATCACTTAGGAAAAGTGCATCATTTTGAGTGCGAAGTGGTTCCTGGCAATTTATTAACACTATTTCTTTAACAGTACCACTGAAAATGAAATGTTATATGATTTATGAAGATTGGGAATTCAGACAGAAAACCCATAGAGGGTTATTTCAAAAAAAAGTTGAAAAAATGTCAACTTTCTAAAGGCCCTTCAAACCAATGTCACAACTCCCATTAAAGAACTGCACTGTGTTTTCTATGATATCTTCCCAGTATGGGGCAGAAATATAATTGGAATAAATCTGCAAACATTCTAAGATTGCTGCACTAAGTCTGCAGGAATTCACCTCAATTTATATGAAGTACATGCAATTTATGATGCCCCTGTGATAAAAACAAAAAGATATATTCACATCTCCCTAGGGTTGGCAATTGCTGGATTTTGATTCTATACAAATAGAATCCTTGCAGAAACACTTTGTCACCCACAGGAAAATGGCTTTCTACCGCATGAAATTCACTTACATTTGGATACTTCGATAACATCTAGCAATTATGGACTTTTTCAATTCATGCAAGTTTGTTTTATAAACATAAAACACTTTCCTCTACTCCTTGTTATATACACTGTGAAAAATGTATTCATCTTTACATTGTTTTTTATATTTTCTAGAAATGTATCTTAATTAACATATACAATTTATCTAACTCTACAGTATAAAACATATTTCTAGGGAACATGCATATATTAGGAAGTAATTAAATCAAAATGATAAATATGTACATTTTGTCATAGTCTTTACTTCTTTTTATTAGAATCTTTAAAATCTCCTTGATGACTTCTTCAAACATATAGTACATTGTTTTATTGGTGGTAATGACACTGTACAAATAGCTATACTGAAAGGATTTCACTCATTATCGGTTGGACATTTCTATCATTTCCTACTCAACACGGTCCTCAGCATTGCTCAGTCCCAATTTTACTCTGATTTTAAGCTTCTCTTTCACTGACGAAAACTTATGAAGTGTCTGAATATGCTTAGAAAATGTTTTTTTTTTTTCTGGGTGATGACAATTCTTCAATAAGCTGAAAAGTGATTTATGGTGTTTCAGGCTTGAGAATCATAAAGATTTCTCCTTTTTATAGCTCTAAATTTATCATTTGTACCGACATAAATCCCAATTAAAAAGAGATTGTGCAAATTAAAACATAGGACTTAATTATAAAGACAGAAAACCTGTTTGACTGTTTGAGTCCCAATATCAGTTATAGACTCTTGGGGACTTGTTACATAATCACATAATAGTTGCCTACATGTCAGTGGGAGGTAATATCAGTACTTACCAAGTATATATGTGTAACAAGACTCATAAAGTGCACAAGTAATTTTAACATTTAGTGTATAGTGCAAGCCAAAAGTATTTGTTTCTACTCATATCTCGGTTTCTCCAAGTGTGGTACAGGGTAACAAGATCATGGCTTTGGTGATATCCTGTGGAACACATAACATACTAAACACATTTAATTGAAAGTTGATTCTCCTACCATATCAAATAGCACATTCTGCAAAGTGAACTCTCAGAATGTGAGTCCATAGAAATATACGTGAGGGCAGGATGGACAGTGGGGAAGGGTCGCAAGGTCAACTTTCTTACCGATTAAAAGTCTTGAACCCTTATGTCACATGATCTTGCCTTTCTCCCATATACAGATTGCTGCTAGATGTTATAGATCTTGATTTCCATGTTTGTTTTCACACACGTCCATCAGATATATACACATCTACTATATACAATAAACATTATATAATATATGCTTAATGTGTGTGTTGTCATTTCTATCTTATTTCTATATGGGGTACACTTTAATGTTTCCAACCATGGAGTTTATTCCTATATGGGGTACACTTTAATGTTTCCAACCATGGAGTTTATTTCTATATGGGGTACACTTTCATGTTTCCAACCATGGAGTTTTTCTCTAAGTCAGTCTACTTTGCCAATACAGTCTCTATTTATAAAAATAATCCAGTCATTTTACTTCCTTAGTTTTTTGAGAGTTTGTTTACTTTCACTGTAGACCAGAAACCTTTAATATTTCATGTGGAAGTATTCACGTGCTTGTTCTACCTGTTTAGCCTTCTTAAATATTTTCTTCCCAACTGACAGGACTTTCTGTTCATGTCTAGTACCTGCCTTTACTCTCTCCTATTTTTCCCTGTTTGGCTGCTTAGATTCTTTTTTTTTAAATAATTCATCTATTTTGCACTGCAATTGCAGTTTCTCCTCCCTCCTCTCCTTCCATTCCCTCCTTCTTTCCTCTCTGCCCCATCCTCAATCCACTCCTCCTCTGTTACTGTTCAGAAAGTGGCAGGCTTCTGCTAGGTATCAACAAAACAAGTCATATCAAGTTTTAGTAGATTAAGAACTTCTTTTATTTAGGCTGGGCAAGGCAAACATTAGGGACAACCCCTGCCCCCACTGTTAGGAGTCTCACAAATAGACCAAGCTGCACGACTGTTATATTTCTCTAGAGGACCTAGGTTGGTCCCATGCAGGCTCCCTGGTTGTTGGTAAAATCTCTGTGACTTCCTATAAGCCAGGTTGCTGTGGGTTTTCTTGTGTTGTTCTTGACAATGTCTGGCTCCTACAATTCTTTCTCCCTCTTTTTAGCAGGATTCACCAGAGTTTAGCCTAATTTTTGACTGTGGGTCTCTGCTTTCTATCAGTTACTGGAGGAAGGTTCTCTGATGACAATCAGGGTAGTCACCATTCTGGTCAGAGGAGATAGCCAGTTCTACCTATGTATCCACTATTGCCAGGAGTCTTAGTTCCCTTTTATCGGGTTTCTACCTACCAAAATGCTACCCCCCCATTTCCACTCATCTCTTTTAGTACTTTCCCCCTCCATCCATCCCTCAAACCGATCCCTCAAGTTCCCATCCTTGTCTATTCCCACTACACCCTGAAGATCTCTTCTATTTTTCATTCCCAAGAAGATCTATACGTCTCCCCTTGGGCCCTTCTTGTTGCCTAGCTCCTCTTGGTCTGTGAATTGTAGCATGGTTATTTCTGAGTGAGTACATTTCAAGTGTGTCTTTCTGGCTCTGGCTGACCTCACTCAGAAGGACTTTTCTAGTTCCATCCAATTGTCTCCTAATTGCACGATGTCATTACTTTTTATGGCTAAGTAGTACTCCATCATGCAAATGTACCATTTATTTATTCATTATTTGATTGAGAGGCACCTAGGATTTTTTCCAGGTTCTAGCTATTATGAATAACACTAGTGAACATATCTGAGCCAGTGTCCTTGCGGTATGATAGAGCATCCTTTGGGTATATACCCAAGAGTGGTATAGCTGGGTCTTGAGGCAGATGGATTTTCAATTTTTTGAGAAACCACCACATTGATTTCCAAAGTGGCTACATAACAGTGAACTCCCTCCAGCAAAAGAGGAGTATTGCCTTTACTGCCCATCCTCTCCAACATGAGATATCATTTGTGTTTTTATCTTAGCCATTCTAACAGGTGTAAGATAGAAGCTCAGTCATTTTGGGTTTCATCTCCCTGATGGCTAAAGATGTTGAACATCTCTTAAGTGTTTCTCAGACATTTGAGAATCTTCTGTTGAGAATCTCTGTTTAGGTACGTACCCCATTTTTAATTGGATTATTTGGGGTTTTAATGTCTAGTTTCTTGAGTTCTTTATATATTTTGGATATCAGCACTCTTGGATGCTGAGTTGGTGAAAATTGCTTCCTATTCTAAGTGCTGTTATTCTGTCCTATTTACAGTGTCCTTTGTGTTTTAGAAGCTTTGGATGCCTATATTCTTAGCAGTACTTAAAGTGATATTTCTGAGTTTTCCAGAACACCTTGGTTCTTGTTCTTTACTACTGATTAAGTTCATATTTGAACATTCATCCTGGGATGATGTGGAAATTTGTCTATTCTTTTTAAGACATTCTGCACATTAGTTTTTATCTTGTGAATAAGGAAAGTTAGTTACTATCAAATCCATACAATATTTGAGGACAACATTAAATAAACTTTATTTCAAATGTTCTTGAAAGAATGTGTCCATCACACTAGAAGGTAATAGTTTAGTGATTTGTAAAGACTATTCTATTTCACATTAACAGTATTTGATATTAGTGATGATACATCATGTTGTAATAAACTTCTGTACTCCTGGGTAAAGTGAACATTAAATAACATTCATTTTCTTTGAGTCTTAACTTGCTCAGATTTCACAGCTTAAAACATTTTACATGGTTTAGTTTTCCATCTTAGTGTTTCAGGAATTGAATTTTCAGCTTCAATAAACTGTTTAATTTTCTTCCTTCACCAACTTTTTACCAACTATTGTTTTCCCTTCTGGGCTATAATTTCCATTTCAGATCTTGGATTATAACCATGAATGGTTTCTTCGAGTAACTCCCCTACAGCTAAAGTCACTAACAAGAAATGGGCAGCCTAGGTTTTAAAGCATGAAAATCATTATTAAGAGGTTTTGTGTTAGTTAAATAAACATGTACACATATAATAACTGTAAAATAGTTGTGAATATATTGAAAAAATCAGCACATAGCTATTGGACTACATGGTTTTATTTTTCACAAGGAAAGAGACGAAACTGAATTTCTTGGTTGCACAGTACTTCCTTTTCAAAATTGCCTGTTCCTTTTTATGCATGGGCGCACGCGCACGCGCGCGCGCACACACACACAAATTATATGTTTGTGAGATTCTGAAGTTTACAATATTTATGCAAATTTTTAAATTGATTTTGATTTTTGTATGCATGTGTCTGCTTGCAGTACTTCCACTACAGGTGCCAGGGAGCCCAGTAAAGGATCTGAGTTTATTGGAACTATTGGAAGTTTCAAACAGTTGTAGAACACCTGAGATGGGTTCTGTTATTCAGTCTCCAGTACTCTCCAAGAACAAGGAGTATTCTGAACAGTCAAATCATATCTTTGGTCCCAGTAATGACATTATAAAATGCCAATTTTCTTTCCCACTAATGTTAGTGCTCTTTTAATTATATCTTTGAGAATTTTGTACAAATAAGTTTTGATCATATTCACCCTTTCTACCGCAACAATTTCAGGGTGCACCATCCTTTTTCTTCTCACTTTGCGTGTTGTTTGCTTGTTTCATCTCATAAGGGCAATTTGTGCTTCCTAAACACCATAAGATATGTGGCTTTCCACTGAAACAACATGACTTTTCATGGGTTACATTCTTAAATAAAGCTCATTTTTCAGTTTTTTTTTTTTTTTAGAAACCAAAGAGTACCAATATTTCATTGATTAGAGGTAGAACTTCCAGCCCAGCTCCCCTCCATTAGTTGGAGTTTGGTCTCACTTGCCAAGGTGCTAGTCCTATATAGCCACAAGTGCTGCAAGTTCATGTGTGTAGCTGCCTGACCATGTCCAGAAGACATTACTTCCTTGTAGTTATCCATCATTGGTTTTTAAACTCCTTCTGTCCCCTCTCTGAGTTAATTCTTGAGCTATAGGAGGAGCAGATGCAGTATCTATGTTCCCGTTCAGCCTGAACAGTCTGAAGTCACTTACTCACTGTATCTTGCTCAGCTGTGAGACTGTGTTGATTAGCATCTACGTAAACAGAAGTTATTCTGATGAGGACTGATAGATGCCTTAATCTGAAGATACAGGATAAATTATTAGTAGTTGATTTAATATTATTTCCTTTTTAGCAAACTAATACTAGTAGATTCTCTTTTAAAGCTTATGATTTGTCTAGTTATAGATTCTTAGACTGATGATGTTGCTACATATGGGCTTTAACTTCTGAAATCCAGTTACAAAGGGTCATTCACTTCTATTATGTTCCTGTCTTTATTGTTCATGTGACCACGTCTTGTCAGGTCATTCATTATTTGAGTTTGCATGGTTCACATATGAGTATGATCAATGTTTGTTTTTTTTTTCTCCTCTGGTAGCATGCACAACAGTTTCCAGTACTGTGAAGGCTAGTCAGCATGGGAAAACATTTGCAGGTTAGTACCAACTTGATTTCTCCATCTTCTACAATTCAAGTATGTGATCCTGTCAGCAACAGGATTTAGTTCTGAGGGATGATCAGGTACATTGACAATTGTATTGTTTGGGAATCCTTGAGACTTTATTGACCAACAAGTTGAAAAGAAATAGCCTACTCCTGGTGTATGAGGTCCTTCTGTTTATGTATTGTTTTCATTGATTAATCAATAAAGAAACTGCTTGGTCTGATAGGGCAGAGCTTAGGTAGGCAGAGAAGACAGAACTGAATTCTGGGAGGAAAAAGCAGAATGAAAGACCTGTCATGGAGCTTCCAGAATCAGACATGCTGAATCTTTCCTGGTAAGCCACAATCTTGTGGTGATCGACAGATTAAAGAAATGGGTTAAATCAAGATGTGAGTAAGCCAAGAAGAGGCTAGAGATAATGGGCCAGGCAGTGTTTAAATGAATGCGGTTTCTGTGTGGTTATTTTGGGTAGCTGGACAGCTGGGACAACAAGCAGCCTGCTAACTGCTTATAACATACTCCTGTTACTGAACACTTTATTTCTTAGCCTTCGATGCTGATGGGGGCATTGTTGCCCCATTATGGGATAACTCCATTGATTTCTTTCATGTCTATGTACATATACATGTATTTTTTGGATCTGTGTATTATATTTCTATATGTCTTTTATAAAAGTCTTTAGTGTTATTTATCACTCCCAGTTTCACTCTTCTCTTCTGTTCTCCTCTTTCCAAACTCAATTTACCTCATCCTGTATCAAAATTCCCTCTTATTCCTAATACCAGTGATTTATTTCATACCTTCCTTGAAAGCCCTTCTCCATTATCATTAATAATTTTCTGAGTTCTGTATACATTCCAACTGTAACAAACATATCTAATATGTTTAATATGTATTTAATATGCACAAATGAAAGAAAGGATGTTGAACTTGTCTTTCTGGGACTGAGTATTTTACTCAGGATATTGCATCCACTACCACCTATTTATTTGCAAATTTCAAAATTTCATTTTCCTTCATAGCTGAGACTTATTTCAATGTGTAAATATATCATATTTTCATTATCCATTTGTCATTGCTTGATTAGCATCTACACAGTTTCCTTTTGCTGAATATTGTGAACAAAGCAGAAATCAACATGAGTGAGCAAGAATCTGTATGATAGGATATTTGGGTAAATGTTTGGAAAGGAAGGGTTAATACGAACATAACTCGTTGTACAAATATCATAAAACTCATTCATTGCGCATAGTTGATTCATTTGGAATAAAGATTAGTGGTTTTAATCAAGGCATATTGAAATGCAGAGTACCAAACAAACTATGAATGCATGTTTGCATAAGATGCATGCAAAGTATTAACTAATTGAAGGAGAGTTTTACCTTAAATAATTGATACATCTTTAATAAATAAATAAATAAATAAATAAATAAATAAGTTATTTTCATATTGGACTAAGTATCCTGGTTTTTGAATCACCATGATCCTAAATGTTCTTCAGAAGAAATATGGTAAATCTTACTGAAACTTTAGCAAAAAATGAACTCCCTATATTTAATCAGAATTTCGCTTTCTCTACTAGCAAAGAGTATTTGAAGCTTGAAATGTGTGAGATCAATTTCCAACTCCAAATCTATGACAGTTGAGTAGGAGCCGCATTGGTGAAATTGTGTCTATCCATCCCTAAAGCTATTAGTTCTCAGCCTGCTGATAGAAAGATCAATGCAACACAAAGAGTAGCAAGTCAATGTAAGATTGAGAGCTTTTCGATACCGTCATTATGAGATGAACATATTTAATTTTGAAATGTGCAAGTGATAATAAGATTAAATGAGAACTGGATGGTTGCAACTTAAGAAAAATTAGTCATACTGACTTGGTAAAATTTATAATGCTGGTAAACATACCACACATGCATAACACACACACACACACACACACATACACACACTCTTTTAACTTGTAAACACATTATTTTATAAATGTAAGAAACCATAAAAACTATAAAAATATACAACAAAGAATGTTTCTACATGATATGTAGCATACCCTATACTATTATATANGGGCGGGACAGAAACCCCCAAAACCCGGCCCTCATGTTACAATGGTGTCTCTTCACAGCATTACATATCCTAAGACAGAAGTTGGTACCAGAAACTGGGGTGTTGCTGTGATAAGCTGGACCATGCTGTTGCTTAGAAGAATGTGGACTTAGGGAAATTGGACTAGAAGAGAAACTGAATGCTTTAAACAGAGCTTCATGGGTCATGCAAGTAGTAGTATGGAAGGCCTTGATGTGGAGGGTGATTTGAAATGTGTGAGCCCTCACTCAAGGGGTTTTAAAGGAGAAGAATTTTACTATGTATCCTAAAAACTGTTCTTGTAACAGTTTGGCTAAGAATGTGGCTGCTTTTGGCCCTCTTCTGAAAAATCTGTCTGAGGTTCAACTGAAGAGTTTTGATTTAATTGTATTGGTAGAGGAAATCCCAAAACAGCCTAGTGTTGACTGTGGTGTGGTTACGAGCATTCACTCTTATGAAGATCTGTAATGAAAAGGAACAAGATGAACTCAGAAAATACAAAATATCCAGTTCAAGAAGAAAAGGGGCAGCAAGAACTGGAATGGAGCTAACTCCCATTTTCAAGGAGAAAAATCAGAAAAGAAACAATCTAATGTTAAATAGAGTGAAGAGAGTGGTACCATCAGTGCAAGGTCCCACCCAACTAAGCTTCCATCTAGTAAAAAGGAATTAAAGAAAAGGAAAAGCTTAGCACATGCTTTCAATTCCAGCACTCTGGAGGAAGAGACAGGCAGATCTTTGAGTTTGAGGCCAGCCTGGTCTACAGATTCAGTTTCAGGATTACCAGACTTGGGCACAAAAGGAAAACATTGAAAACAAAAAACTGTTGATGACATAATTGAATAAGGAGGCCATGTTCTAGCCCCAGGAAGCAGCAGAACTTAGCAGGTTCAGCCACATGGTTCTGGCTTTAGAGTTAAGTACAGAAAACGGGATGTTCCTCTAAGGTTAAGACAAACAGCTGAGGCCAGGCATGCCTCAGGGGTGGCCCCAGTGGAGGCCTAGAGAAGTCATTGTGTGAAGCTGTGAAAGTGAAGCCCGAGTTATCTTGGATACCCCAAAATGTTGTGGATGCCAAAGCAATGGGATGCCTGCCTAGAAGAGTGGCTAACAGGGCATAAAAACAGCCCAAGAGGAAGAAATGTGTCTCAGTCAACAAACCTGAAAGGAGTTGGACATCTGAAGAGTGTTGTGACTTAAGTCATGGAAATGCAATGTTTTACAGTTTGCCCAGCTTGTTTTCAGTCTTGTTTTGGTTCAGTATTTACCCACTATGCTTCCTTTCCTTCATTTTGAAATGGTAATGTCAAACGTGCATTATATGTTAGAAGGATGTGATGGTTTTTACATTTTGATTTTACAGAGGATTACAGTTAAGAATTGTTATGAGTCTCAGAAGGGACTTAGGACATTGGATTTTTAAATAAGTTTGTGAGTGTTATAGACTATGAGGACTTTTGAAGTTGGACTAAATGCATTTTGCATTGTGATATGGTTACAAGCCTTTGGGGGTCAGAGAGTGGAACTTGGTTGTTTGAAAGAAAATCGTTCCCTAAAGTAGTTGTACTATTTGGACTTGTGGCTTTGTTGGAATAGGTATGGCTTTGCTGGAGAAATTATGTTACTGTAGAGGTGGGCTTCCGAGTCTCATATATGTTCAAACCCCACTCAGTAAGACAGATCACTTCCTGTTGCCTGTGCAAGATGTAAAACTCTCAGCCACCTCTCTAGCACCATGTCTGACTGCAAGCTACCATGTGCCACCATAATAATGAAAGAAACCTCTGAACCGAAAGCCTCCCAATTAAATGTTTTGTTTTGTAGGAGTTGCTGTGGTCATGGTGTCTCTTCACAGCAATAGAAACCCTAACAAAGACAACCTACTTGAATTGATTGCCTGGATGTCTTGTCATACAACACTTTCATACATTTTCAATAATGAACTTGATGGGGCTAACTTGAGTTGCTTATTCTAAGCCTAGGGCCAATGGAATGCTTTGTGTGGAAATATTGAAGCTAAAACCGGGAGATTGTGATGTCTCTTCCTTGGTGTTAATGCTGATGTTGGCTCTTTTGTCCCATTGTATCTTTTCCCTTTATACAGAAGCTTTATGTGCCACTACTCTGGGGGTCTGCTCTAAGTAGCTTTTCCTAAGTAGCTACTTAGGGGGCTTTTTGACACTTTATAACCTGGAGATTTAATCTGTTGGAAGAAAAAGCAAAGGATGATTTGTTTTGAATTTCCATCAATAGGAGTTTATCAGGCTCCCACAGAGACCTGTGTGGAGTCAGAGAACATGGCCACCTGCACACCTGGACAGAACTGAAGCTTATAAAAAGAAATCATGGATCCAATGAGGCCACCATGGAGAAGACAGCAGAAGGGAAGGTAGGGAAAGGAGATTTTCTGCTGTGGAAAGCTGTAGGCCACAAATCACACTTAGAGACATGCAGCCCATCCTTTTAAAGGAGTCTCAATGTCCTCAAGATGGATTATGTGAGCCTTTAAATCACTGAAAATGCCATGGCCTTTAAGTTTGGAGATGAAGCTCTCCTGCAGACAAAATTTGCAAATGGTTACAACACAAATCAAATCTGTGCATCACTTGAGAGGCTTATCAGCGTGCAAGGATATGGATTTGGCTAAGCCTAATGGAGTCTCTGATTTTAACTATAGGTCTGAATTCATCTCACCCACCCACCAAACCATGATTTAAAAACAAGGTAGTCAGTAATCAGGTTGAGTACCACATATATGTCATGCAGCCAATGCTCCCAGATTACTGGCA
The DNA here is from genome assembly GCA_001685075.1 of Bramus lutescens. Lineage (NCBI taxonomy): Eukaryota > Metazoa > Chordata > Mammalia > Rodentia > Cricetidae > Bramus > Bramus lutescens. The sequence goes on along the minus strand of LOEQ01005961.1, from coordinate 115,045 downwards.
ACAACATTACAAGCAGTACTTTGTGGACCTGAATAAATGCGTCTTCACCTTGGTTAAAGTATTTACTTCTTAACTGGAGAAAGAATAACAGTGACTTATAGTTTAAGATGTTTAGGATTCAAAATTTAACAAGAGCTTCTGTGGTTTCTAAAAGCTGCATTCCTGACAGATCAAAAAGCATGCCCTGGCCTTTGGCTGCCTTTTCTCTCATTCTTTAAAAAAGAAACCTTTAACACAGTAAAATTACATATAACAAAACAGTTATCAAGCAAGAATTATAATTACAATATTTATATCTA
>LOEQ01005961.1:92460-103704 GCA_001685075.1 Bramus lutescens | reverse complement strand
TTTCTTTCTTTCTTTCTTTCTTTCTTTCTTTCTTTCTTTCTTTCTTTCAACAGACAATAGCGTTTATTTAGGGCTTAGGGATTCAGAGGGTGAGGCCATGACCCTCTGAATGGATCCTGTGGTGGGGAATAAGCATGACATTGGGGCAGGAACTGAGAACTTGAGTTTTGTTCCATAAGCATGGGGGCAGAAAGAGATAACTAGAAATGGCATGGACTTTTGAAACAGCAACAAAATCCAGCAATAGCACTTTGGGGTATATACCCAAAGGATGCTCAATCGTACCAAAAGGACATGTGCTCAACTGTGTTCATAGCAGTGTTGTTTGTCATAGCTAGAACCTGGAAACAACCTAAATGTCCCAAGACCAAAGAATGGATCAGAAAAATGTGGTACATTTACACAATGGAGAAAAAAAAATGACATCTCAAAATTTTGCAGGCAAATGGACAGAGCTACAAAACATCATATTGAATGATGTAACCCAGACCAAGAAAGACAATTATCATATATACTTACTCGTAAGAGGTTTTTAGACAATTTTATTTTTCGGCAACCTCTTGCTAGTCCCCTTTATGAGAACTCTTTCAGTCTACGTTTAGGTGAGATCAATATAATGTGTTCCTGTGTATAAATGAGAATATTTTTTCATGGTTTATTTCAGATAAAATTTGAGGTGAAGGCTGATTTCTTATCTTGGGTATGATGGGAAGTATACTCATAAGCACAGGAGTACACTGTTCTCTTTAATATGGTAACATTCTTTGTTCTTTGTCAGTACCTAGTAGTAAGATAACTAGATAATGGTAGTTATCCATTTAGATGTTTGGAACAACTCAGTATTGATATACTAATTCACTTTTGGTCGGAGACCAGCTTCAACAAAAGTACCACTTACCAGGGTAGGGGCATGGGAATTAGAAGAGTTAGTAAAGGGTATAAAGACACGAGTCTGAAGATAATAAAACAGAAGCATAGGATAGTACTGGCAGGGAGTTACAGTGAATACGGAAGTTGCTTGTGTTTAATTTTTATACACTTTTACACCCCAAAACAGAAGGGAGAAGAAGACAAAAACTACTTTAACATGATACAAAGGAAAACTAAACAGCTATTTGCTTCAATACTTTGAGCCATCAAGTCATTGATCCACGAGAAAAGTAAAAGCATTTTGTTGTTTTTCTATTTAAAAGATGTCTACCGTTTTTACCTTTAAAATGTTCTAGTTTTTGACTTTTTAATTACACACATTGTAACTGGTTTCAGATATTTGATTGTGGTTTCCATTAATTATATTGTATTTGTATATTGAATTAATCTGAATTAGTGTTATTGAGCCTTGTTTATCTATTTTATGGCCATTTGTTTATTTTGGTGAATGTCTATTTTGGTGATGTATTCATTTTATAAATAAAGATATTTAGCAGTTTTTGGATATTAAACATCGGTACTTGTACATGTTAGGCAATTGCTATAACACTGACTACATTCACAAGCCCACTCACCAGGATTAGTAACACCGTCAGTATTCTGACTGCTGAGGTCTTTAATCCATATGTATTCTGGATCTCAATCCCTTGTTGGGTGAACAACCTACAGATACTTCCTCTTATCCATTAGTCATTTCTTTCCTCTGTTGATTACCCAATGGACTGAATGGAAACATTTGCTTTGATAAAAACCTGTTTATTTGTGTCTGTTTGTCTCTCCTATGATTTGACACTAGAAACCCATATTTGCCTACAACTAAAACATAACTTTTTTGTTATTTTTAGCAGTTTCAAATATTTAGGTCATACATTTATGTCTTGATTTATTTTGAATGTGTTTTTCTTATAGAGAGGAGGTTCTCGGTTTCATATCCTGCACATGTGGCTTTCTGACTACCACTTATTAAAATGTAGGTTCTTGAAATTTGACTAATGTCAATTAACTATAATTGGGTGTATTTATTTCTGCATTCATTTTCTGTTTCATTGGCTTTTGTATTTTTTGTTAGCATACTGATACTCTAATTAAAAGACCTACCTAGCTTGTTTTGAAGTAGGAAAAAGTAATTCTTTTGACATGCAAAAAACTTAATTCAAGGCTTCTTTGGCTAATCAGTGTATTTTATGATTCCATACAAAGTCTAATGCTGTTTGTTGTTTGTTTGTTTACTTTTTTAAAGTGTTTTTTTCTTCAACGTTTTAAGTATGGTTAAAATTTCTAGATATTGTTAAAATCATAGTCGTAAGTAAAATAACAGTATTAATGATAGATTAGGCTCTTGCTAATTAAAATAATCAGTTGTTGCTGATATGAATTAATGACATAAAAGGAAAATTATGGAAAAATAGTTATTAGAAAACTGGTGTAGTTAATAGGCAAATTGCATATTGTTTTTTAAATTATAATATGAATCCAATGCAGCACCAAAATGTCATTTTTTTCTGTATTAATAGCTAACTAAACTTATTATGCATAATATTGAACTCCATTATGCAGTATTAAAAAGCAGAGAGAATTAAATGAACTTGGTTATTTTCTAGAAAAAATTAATTACTTTATATGTGTATATATGTGTGTCTGTGTGTGATTACATTCCAACTTTTTTCCATGAGAATAACAATACACAAGCAAAAATACAGCCTAGCAATCATAATTTTAGATATATTTGCATGTGTGGTTTAAAATGTATTCTATATTTAAACTGTTTTGTAGAAAAATCATCTCATACCTGCTAATATTCTAAAACATCTTAGAAATCTGTAGCAAATTACAAAGTCAAATATGACTCTATAAATGTTGAGCTTTTGAAACTTTCACTGATGAAAAGTTTTGAAAATAAAGTTATCAAATAAAAGAACATTTGAAACACTATGCTTTAAAATTATCAAAAGACCTAGTAACTTGGATAAGAGTTCAAAATGTTGAAGGATGTATTTTAAAGTTCTATGACTTTTCTCTGTAAAATGTCTTTCTTGAGAAGTTGTTCTGCTTAAAAATATCTGTTTCTTGTTGAGACAGGGTTTCACTCTATGTGTCTGGTTCTGTTCGCACATACCATTTAGCCTAGGCTATCCCGAATCTCACAGTTATCATTTGGTCTTTGCCTTCTGACTCTTGAAATCAATTAGCATATTTTAAATGATGTAATGTGAGGTTTTTTTTTGGCTCTCTGCAATCTTACCGGATAAATTGCCTCATTTCCTTCTCATGACTCAATTCTTGCTTTGGTCACCTTCAAGGAGTGTGCAGAAGTGTTTTGTTGCTAGTGGTAAACCAAACACTGACCTCTTCAGAGTTTGAGTGTTGGGAGAATTTTGGTGCACATTCCTATAGGTTACATCCTAGAATCTTCTTGCGAAGGAACAGAGGAACAGTCCCAATTCACATTTGTGAAATACTGAGTGTGTTGAGCCCGTAGAGATACAGCTTGCCTGATACACAGGGACAAGCTGCTTCAGTTGGCAAGGCAACTTCCTTCAGGTGCTTAGGTCTATGTTCTGTAAATCCTTCAGTCATTTCTACGCACACCCATTCTCTTTGTGTGTGTGTGTGTGTGTGTGTGTGTGTGTGTGTGACACTCAGCTCCCCTTCTTCCTGAATCAATAGCTTCAGTTTTATACAATTCTGAAGAAAACTGTGAATTCAACTAATGTTAAAACCAGATAGTCTGGCAGGCTTGTTTTTTGTCCATGCCTACTAGGTATGTGGAGCTGCACTCACAGAATGCCCTTGTTTCTACTGAGAATCTGAGCATAGTTTAGAACTCTCATGTATATAATATGAGAAAAAAATACCATACTTTGAGAGAGTTGGATTTTGTCTTTGTACTTCTGCGAATTACCTAGAAAACAGGTCTTGAAGCAAATAAGTGTATTAGAAGTCTACAAAACGCCCAAAGGGGAGTGAGGCATTAAGATAAGAAGACAAAAATATAGCTTGGAGTGTTACTATGCTCGTTGAAAATTTATAGCTTGTTAAACTGTTTAGAGTGGGAGGAGTCTCAATGAGGCAACCAAGCTATTATATTTCAGAACAACAATAGGAGAGAAAAGAACTCATCCATTTCCTAGTTCACCCAGCCTCAGTCCTAGCCAGTCATATCACATAGCCTTTCTAGATTCACTAGTAATCTAGAATAGAATGAACGCTAAGAGCCAGTATAGATCTGCAGGGTAATTACCAGTCAATACCATTTGAGGGATCATGCAATCATAGGACTCTAAAAACAATAGGATTAGTGGCTTGGTTTCATTGTCATAGAATAGTACTGGCATTATGAGTATTTATTGGCCCAGAAATTTAAGCATGTATATGTAAGTTATAAAGGTATGTGCTTCCAACCCAGATTGCCATAATTTTTAATATATTTTGAAATTACATTTAGTTTTTATCTGTGTGTATGTTGGCGAGCAGTGGGGTAGTGGAAAATGCCTGGAGGTTAAAGGTATCAATTCTCTCCTCATCTCCTTCTATACATGTGAATCCTCAGGGATTAAACTCAAGTTTTATTAAGCAGTTTTCATGGTGTTGACCAGTCTCTGGGAATTCTTAACTGGACATTGCTTTTTAAGAAGTCACATAAAATAATTTAATAAGCAGTTGTACTACAATATTCTTTGAATCTTGAACTTTAATAACTGAAATAAGCCTTTGAGGGGCTTTGGTGAGCAGTCACACAAATCATAGTCTTTTACACCATGCCTTATCCTTGCAAAAAGACCAACTGACTCCCCAACATCTCCCAAACCTATTGCTGTCCTCACCAGCAGTCTGGTAGGGAACATATCCTTGAAGTTTTCAGGATTTAATTTTGTTTGTTTTTATAAATAGATATTATTGTTAAATATAGACTTGCTGCCTTGCAAATCAAAGTTTTCAGGATGAGCTCATTGTAAGCTCTTATTACAGTTTTGCATACACACACACTCACACACACTCACACACACATATATACATATGAAAAGAAATAAAAATAATATTTTAAACAAAGAATACATTAAAATATATTTCATTTAAATTCAAAGAGAGAAGCTAATATTTTAGTGCCTATCAAAATGAATCATGTAGTGGTGAGAGTAAATGACAATCCTTCTTTATTAATCTTTTTTTCATGACAATTTTTGTACTTTGCATTTACTGCCTATTCATGGTCTTTGATGAGAAATGCAGACTACAGCAGTGTGTCTAATGTGTTGACTAAAAATAACTCTCAACTACATTTTAGACAGCTATGAAGACTAGACTGTATTATCTCTTGAAAGATCAGAACAAAGACCCTTTCACTTCAAGAAGAATGGATGATAAATTGCTCTAATTAGTTAATTTTAATCTTTGAGATGAATAAGTGTTGTCTACATATTATAAGTGAGCATTTTTTTGGGATTAGTTTCTTTTTTTTTTCTTTTCTAGGCAATGTACCAAAGCACCTGGCTTAATCGTGGCCAAATTTGCATTTTGCCAACCTCTTTAAATTAGAGCATTCAAATACATTGCTGAGATTAAAACAAAAACGCACTAAGCTCAAAATATGTCATAAACACACTTCATTTTTACCTAATTACTCAGGTTCTTTTTCTCAAAATCCAACTATTTTCCTTTTTGATATGAAAACTAACTTTCATCTTCATTTGCTCTTCAGTTAACCCCATTTCTCTATCTTCAATTTATTTTCTCTTAATTTAAAACTATGTATGATTTATAAGTTTCAGGACTCAGGAGTAGCAAAGATACATACACTCTTCAGATGCTTCCTATTTGGACATCCAACAACATATAAAAAATAATATGAGCAACTCCAAGGGTTAAGACCAAAAGTTGTAAGTCCTATGATAGCCTGGACTAACGTAAGTTGAAGGCCCATCTGAGTAAATTTATAAAACATTCTATCAAAATTAAGTAATAGCAACAGATATGAGCTGTGGTTCAGGAGCAGTGTCCTTCTCTGATAAACAGGTGTCTATAAATTCAAAGTACAGTACCAAAATAAATATAAATATATGACACAGCAGATAGCCATAATAATAATAATAATAATAATAATAATAATAATAATAATAATAATGCCAAATGGCTTTTGACCACACTCATCCCCCTCCTTAACTAGTCTGCGATCCTTTCCCTTTTCCCTAAACAACAAACTTTACCGCTCCTATGGAGATTCATATTTCAACCCTTAATTCCCAGTTGTTGATGTCGTTTGGGGAAGGTCTAGGAAGTATGGCCTTACTGGAGGAAGTGAGTCATTGATGACAGGTTTTGAGGCTTTAAAACTTGCACAATTTTGCTGTAGAACAATACTCTTCTATACTGTAAAGATTTGTTGCTTGTATTAATTTAATAAAGCACTGATTGGCCATCAGCCAGGCAGAAAGTATAGACAGGGAGGCCAGACTAAGAGAATTCTGGGAAAAAGAAAGGTAGAGAGTCAGTCACAAGCCAGATGCAGAGGAAGCAAGATGAGAATCCCGTACGGAGAAAAGGTACCAAGCTGCATGGCTAAACATAGATAAGAATTATGGGTTAATTTAAGTTGTAAGAGGTAGTCAATAATAAACCTGAGCTAATATGTCAAGCAGTTTCTAACTAATGTAAGCCTCTATGTATTTCTTTGGGACTGAATCACTGCAGGAGCAGGTGGGACAGAAATTTCCATCTACACCATTTTCCGTGTGGTCTCTCTTTGCTTCATGATTCTGTTTTGAAATGTGAGCCTTCAACTTCTGCTCTAACTTTTCTGCCGATTGCTGTCACAAAGGACACTTAGTCTATGCTATCACGAGCTCAAATAAAACCCCCTTTCTACAAACGCTTTTCTTAATTCTATTTATTTATATTATCCTTTTTCAGATTCTAGCTTAAAATGTAATTACATCACTTTCCCTTCCCTTTCCACTGCACATCCCCTTTCATGTTCTACAATTTTCAAATTGATTGTCTCAATTTCTTTGATTATTGTTGTTACGTATTTGTATGAATTCATGAGTGTGTACATGCACATGTATGCATGACTATAAAATACAACATACAAGTAAATTTTTGTTGGTGCACCATATATGACATTGGGGCAATTTTGCATTGGATAACTAAATTTGTCTCAGAAGTCACCAAATGCCTTTGTCTAGGGGTGAAACCCTGTGAAATTGTCCCTGACCTATGTTAATATGTCCTTTGATATTGACATTACTACAGTCTTGTTTATGAAAACATTTCTAAGACAGACTGATTTACAGTCAACTTTCTGATATTTTTCCTCTTAGAAATTTTCTACGCCTACATCCTTGATGTTTCCATAGCCATAGGAAAAGGATCTGTGGTAAAAGTTTAGGAACCCCACCTACTGGTGATCTCTTCATTCTGTCCATCTGTAGTTTCTTGTGATAGTCTCCATTTGCTAGTTGTAAAGGAAGGATTCTTTGGAGGGTGGTTGTTACACTTTTCTGTGGTAATAGGGATAAGATTTAGAATGTTATGAAAGATACTGGTCTATCAAATGGCATCGATAGATTTTTGTCTAAGATCCACAGATGTACTAGCTACCAGCTGTATGTCATTTATTTCATCTTTATGGATATCTTGGCATGCTGGTCATTCTACTGTTAAAAGGTGATGCTCACGGGTAGGAAAATTTATTGCTTCCATCCATTGGCAGGTTACATAGTATTTTCTGGTACATTGGAAGCTAGAATGTAAAAGAGGCCTTCAGGTTAGACCCAGCTCAAAATTTCTAGTCGTGTATTTCTAGTCATAATTGTGTATTTCCTTTAGAAATAAGGGTTTAACTTTAACTTTTAATCAAATGCAGCAGCCAAGGTCTGTATTATTTTTGGAAATACATGGACTAGTAACCAAGTTAATTTGAATTAACTATTCAAACAGTGTGCTGCAGGAATTCCTACTGCCATTAGACTTTAAGTTACCTGCCCACATGATCGTGGCCTCTTATACTATTTATGCTGATGTAAAGTGCACATCCCGTCTCTTTTCCAGCTAGGGGATTTGGTTACTGTTCTCCGTTCCAGCAGAGGATTGTGACTTGTGAGTCTACCCCTAAATAAATAACCCTCTATTATTCTCAATTTTGAGCTAGTGTGGGATTTCTTTTAAGCATTCTTCTTCAACAGAGATTTTCTCTTTATACATTATACTGAGCTTTTTGTTAAACTGTATTTATTTTGAAGAGCACTATCAGCTCAAAACAGACACTAGCCCTATGGTTCCTTTCTATTTTCCCGGTTTCTGTGGTTACTCCATGTTGTGTGCTTATATCTGAAGATTTGTAGCTAATAATGCCAGATGAAAGAGAACGTGTGCTATCTGTCTTTCAGGGGTCTGAGTTACCTCAATTTCATGTAATACTTTTCTGGGTACACATGTTTATCTGCAAATTGAATGATCTAATTTTTACAGTTGACAGTATTACATTGTAAATATCATCCACAGTTTCATTACCCATTAGTTAAAAACATTTATGCTATTTCCATTTACTGGCTATTATGAATAAACAAACAATAAACATTGCTGAGCAAGTACCTGTGGAGTAGGATTATAAGTCCTTTGGGCATATACCAAGACTGTACAGCTGTATCATATGGTTTATTTATTTTTAAGCTTTTGACTATTCCCCATACTGACTTCCAGAATCTGTGCACCAATTTTTGTATCCATCAACGTCCAAAGGAGATTCTTCTTTTCACACAACTGAGCCAGCATTTGTTTTCAGTGTTTTGTTAACCTTAGCTATTCTAATGGGGTAAGATGAAATCTCAAAGTTGTTTTAATTTTTTTCCCTAATTCCTAAAGGTGATGAACACTTTTTGAAGTATTTTTAACCATTTTACTTCTTGTAGTTATAACTACTTAGCCCATCTTAAAAAGAAATCAGTTCATCTGTTTCCTTGATATTTTTTACTTAAATATTCTAGATATGAATTATCTGTCAGATATGAAGCTGAAAAAGATCAATAAGATATGTAAGAAGAAAATCTACTAACACTTGGAAAGGAAAAATGTATTTCCAAACACTAATGGATAAGAGATAATGTTTCAAGTATAATAAAAGAAATAAAATGAAGTGAATAAAACTGAAAGCATATGCATGCAGCTAAAGAAGTATTAAGATGAAAATTTGTAGCACTACATTTCAACTCTGCTCTTCTGGAAGTTTGCTCAAAATATGCAGCCAGTTTCCTGGAAAGAGTGATTTAATGATCAGCTTTACTTTTATGCAATATTTTATGTATTTTAGAATGTATCTTGGAGTATAGTATAACTAATATATTTGTATTATAGAAATCACCTTTCTTTGTTTTCATATGCTTTATTGTTAAATGAAACATATCATTAGCAAGTGCTGCATATTCAGAGTTATTTTGTTAGTGCACGTTTAGTTTATTTAAAGCTGAATCTGATAGAGAAATGGAACCCCCACACAACAGCCTGATGCAAGAGATCTAATACTCTTGTATCATGTGCCGTTGATCTCTTCCATTGACACACTGCACTGTTTGTGTTCCAGGTGGCTACACACTAAAGATGCACCCAGCTGGGAAGTATGGCCTGATTAATGTCCTTCACATATTAGGTGCAGATGGCATGACATTTATTACCTTAATTAATTTATTAGGGCTGCCATATGGGGAAAACAGCTTTCCTCTCCATAGAAATCCCTTGGGAAATTCAAAGGCCAGCCCATAGCCATGGGACCTCATCAACTTACCAAAACTAGCTGATGATGAAAGAAATCAATGACTTGCTTAGACAGAATCAGTGAGCACTGGCATTTTCCCACAGTTCATACTTCTCAAAGCAGATGGAATGCAGTCTGTCATGCAAGGCTATATTTCAGGTTTGAAATTTTGACAAAAATTTTTATCAAGTATAATTATTCTACACTAAGTTTATGATTCCATTTGACCACCAGGAAGCACTGGTTAAAGCTTGTATTACAAAACATTTAGGGAATGCTAAGTGTCAATGAGTGGACACCTGTATAATTTTAATGCCTTTCAGAGATTCCACTGATACAAAAGGGGTGATTAATTATGCAGCTATCTAGTTGTCTCAAAATGAATAGGCTTCATGTTGTTGTGTAACACTTTGGTAGGACATCTTCCGAACCTGTATTTTTAAATTAAGGCTCTTCAAACGATCCAAAGAAGGCAGACATTTGTTGAATTAAATGATTCTTTAATTGTGTCAAATTTAGGAGAGGGTTTCCCTTTTCTTTTCATAGTTCATTAAACACATCATTTGCTTATATCTCATGCAGACTTAAAAATATATGATTTGACAATTTTTGCTCAAAACATTGTCTTCTAGTTAATTATCAGTATTTTCAAATTTTTTTTTATTATTTATTAAATCATCAAATAAAATTAAACATCAGTATATATAAGACATGTTTTATGTAAGATATTAGGGAACACATATATTCTTTGTTGATGACTATTTTTGGAATACATTTCTATTTATGTGCACAAAATACACCTCAATCTATTACATTTTCTAACCTTCCAAGCCACAATCTAAACCTTTTCTTTGAGGCATTTCCTTAGGCAGAAAAATTTATTATGATGTCTAAACAAAATAAGCAAATCATATTTCACTTCCCATCTGAACATATAGAGTTTAGGTAAGTTATGAATTGGATTTTGAATGAACTGACCTTACTGAATCCTTGACAGCATGAAAAAGGAAAGTACCAGGTGAGAATGGAAACATGCCAGTATACCAGATTTATCATGTTACTACAAGTGAAATAAAATGCAGTAATTGTATATTAAAAGTATATATGAATTAATTGGAAATTAATTTATATTCACTTATTTAATATAGAACACTATTAACTCCTTCCTTTCTACATTACATATTTCATACATTTTAAATATTACTCAGACATTCAAGGTGTTTTTTTTTTTGGATGACATACATCAATTTTTTATTACCTTCTTCTGGGAAACAGGCTACCAGCCAGGTAACACAGTAAGTTTGAACATGTGTTAGCTTTATATCATGGAGGCAATAGTGAATCACTATTTTTTCCAACTAGTCAGTACTTCTTTTACCAATTTTTTTATTTTTTTATCTTTTTTCATTTTCTTTATTATTATTAACATTTTCCACCTCCTCCCCTCCTCCCATTTTCCTTCCCCTCCCTTTATAGTCCAAAGAGCAGTCAGGGTTCCCTGCCCTGTAGGAAGTCCAAGGTCCTCCCTCCTCCATCGAGGTCTAGGAAGATGAGCATCCAAACAGACT
>LOEQ01005961.1:27360-56309 GCA_001685075.1 Bramus lutescens | reverse complement strand
AAGCCAAGACAGTTTCTTTATTAACCAATGAAAGTAACACATAGACAAATGACCTTCTTACATCACAGGGCCTATTGTCAATTTTGACAAGTCTCCAGAGAATGCTTGAGAGGGTTGGTCCTATGGATAGGGGGAATCCTAGTAGCTGTGTGGTTACGTGTTTATTCCATAGTTTCCCTCCATCCTAGTGACAGCACAGAGTAATCTAATACTTGTGGATGGCTTGATAAAGGAAACTTTTTTTTACTCAGTTTTATTTGTGGAAAATACCATGGTTGTTTCCTTTTATGATTTGGAAAGTTGCTGTTGCATTCTTGTGTTCTGGAGCTGTGTTAACCAGTGCACTTTATACAGTTTGTGAGAATTTTTGAGAGAAATCAGGCAAGCTTGAAATGTCTGTTATGTAGAAAGCTCAACTGAAAAATGTGCTGAAGAGTTTTTCTGCTCAGTGTTAAGAATGTTCAGATTTTATTTCACAGAGTGCTCACTTTGTTTGCATTTTTGTGTAGCCTGATTTGATATTCATATTTTGATTATGAATTGTTATCTTCATATTTCAGCATGATATCAATTTTGTCTTATCTTGAGTCACTTTTTACTTCCAACTGATATGAAGTGAACTATCTCCACTGCCTAAGGCTTCAATTGGTTAGGTCTGGAAACTGGTTTTATGGAATAAATATTGAAGATTAGCATTCCAAGAGAATTTATCACTTTTAATTTGAATTTGAAATATTTTGGGGGATATCTCTATTCTAATTTGTGTAGTTATTTCAAATTCTAAGAATATGCTAAGTTGGTGGTGTGTGGGAAACTGTGGATGACTAGGCTTTTTTAATCTAATAGTTCACTTCAAATTAATACCATTGTTTTAGTTTAAATGTCATTTTGTGTATCATTCTGTCTATGTTTCTGATCATAGCTTTGGGAGAGCCAAGAATCTAATAACCATAGCATCAGTCTCATTGGAGATTTGTTTACATGAGGGTACCCAGAGCTCAATGAAAAAAGACAAGTGTTTGATGTAGACCTCCAGAGGAGAAGCTAGATGGCTATGGTTTTAAATGATTTCAGTTCTCATGACTACCATTAATTTACCACAGAATCATGTAAGAAGAACATATCCTATTATTCAGTTGAGTGAAACTCATTCAGAAGCTAAACCAGCATTGTACCTATGGTTTGACTACCTACTACCGCACAGTTAGTACTGGTTCTTTATGTAACACGTGAGATGACACATCTAGTTCATTGATTCTACTTTGGAACGGAATCCCAACTAAGATCATTTGTTTAATCTCAAGTATTTCCCCAGCACTGAAACTTCTTATTCCTTAGTAATCAAGGTGAGATTCCAATTACATGAATTTCAACACAATATGGAAGAAAAAAACAACACCCAAATAAATCACTAAATTGCCCCTTGAATTTCTCAGAATAAATGACATATCTATCAATTAATAGTTCTTTCTTTTATTTACCAAGCACTAAGTTAATTATTCCCAATGTGCTTGATGTAAAATATGCTATATGAGAGTGGCTGAGGGAAAAAAAACAACAACAACAAACACCAGCAAAACAAATAAAAAACGAGCAAAAAAAATTTAAGGATGAATGAGTTTATTTATGTTTATGCATACAGAAGGACGGATTCCATAAAGCTAGGAGGAATATTGAAGCATGGGCAGAATGTCCAAATTTTCTTCCCAGAGGAAGCAGAGAATGAAAACAGAAAGTGGGGAAAAGCAATGAATTCTCAAAGCCTGCTCCTAGTAACATACTTTCACCAGTAAGACTATCTACTCCTAAAGGCTATGTAATCTTACCCAAGAGTAGCCCAGTTGAGGGCTCATTATTCTATGAAAGACATTTCTCATTTGACCCATTTTGTTGAGGTCTGACTCTCCATGGACTCATAGATATATTGTAATGCAAACAAGGGGGCAGGTCTACATCAAGCCATGGACCCTAAACTGAAGAAAAATTAACAGACTAAACACTAAACAAAACACTTGCAAAGTGAAACATTGCATAGAAATGAGCAAAGCCTAAAGATAGAATCATAGAAAAAGAAGCTGCGGAAGAAAAAGGAAGAAAATCTCCTAGCTGAGGCTAACCCAAATCAGCTGTTGGAATTGTTTAATGCATAAAGGCATGCCAGAGTACTCTAAGCAACCTGTCATACAAAATACAGATTCTGAGTTAGACAGTCAAGATGCTAAGGAGACTTAAGACACAGGAAGCTGAATGTAGAAATACAGGTAACATACACATAAAGATTCAGGAAGGAACACTATACAAATCAGGCAAACTACCTACTTTACGTGCTATCAATGATGATATCCTTTGTGGAGAGGGCCTGTGGAGCTGCTCACAGTTCTCTCGACTCTGGACTGCTTCTTTGCTTGGAACGTTATTTTCTTCTAGTAAATTATCTTTAAAATTGTATAATCTCTGTTCAATTATTTTTTTGAGGAACACAAGAATCTACCACACCTCCAGAGGTATCCAAATAAACCGAAATACGAGCCAATATTCATACACAATAAATTACTACTGGTGTTTTTATTCTTATTTATAATAACACACCTAAAATTCTTCCAATTTCCTAAGAAAAGAGGGCAATAATTGCTTTGTACAACCATTTAATAAAGTTCTTAGAGCTTCCTTTGTACCTTGACCATTTGTAGTTCTAATGTGTTGATATTTTGTGATCCCTAAGATGTCTTCAAGATGGATGCTCAGCACAAGAAAGACTGAGTTATGGCATACTGTAGGGTGAAAAGAGCCAATGAAACACACCTTGACCCTGACATGATATCTCACAAATCCCTGAGCTTGCCCCAGAATCAGGCTGAAGAATTCCACTAACCCATAAGGTCCCTGATCACAGAATTCTACCGATCCCTGGGCATGAAATTCCATCAGTCTCTCAGTTTGCTCCAGAATCAGGTATAAAAATTCACCAATCCCAAGCCACCTTGAAAAGCTCTGCTGCCCCTGAAACCCTGTGTAAGCTCTGAACCCTATTCAGTTTGCTGCTGCTTTTCACCCTAGAGGCAGCCATCCTGCTGAATCATTCCTTGCAAATAAATTTGAGTGAGGTTTGTTGTGCTAGTATTTGGGGGAGAAGTTGGGAGGAAGGAAACATACTTAGTTTCACAAGCATAAATAGAACAGTTTTTCTTTAGGAAAAGATAACTTTTCAGAAGTAAATATTTTTATAAAAAGCAAAAGTTATTAAAACAGGTATGTGGGCCTGAAAGATCTTGCCTCTTGAATGTGGTTCCCTTTCTCTCCTCTCACCTGTCTTCCCCACTTCTCTCTCTCTCTCTCTCTCTCTCTCTCTCTCTCTCTCTCTCTCTCTCCTGATTTTCTTACTACATACATGTCTGGTTCTACCCCAATCCCAGTATGTGTGCTATGTATTGTAATTTATCATTTGTTTTTTTTTAACATAAAATACAATATTTTTGTATGTTGTTTCTAGTCATAGCCTATTTCTAGCATTCTAAGAAACTGATTAAAAAGGAAAGGAGGAACAATTTAAAACATAGCCACACAAAATACTCTTAATGTACACACTGATTTCCTCTGCAAATAAACCCCACGTAAAAATAGACTCTAAACTTTCAGGCTGATGTTGGGATACGGAAGAAGCCTGTAATAAACACTTCCGTGATTTTTCCACCCCACCCCACCCCTCCTCTCAGCATTGTTCTATTACAGCAGAGGGACTGCATTTGAGTTAGTAAAGGTCAATACAGTTGGATTTTGAATAGTGTGTATTCTTTTCTGAAACTGTCCTGGAAACTTTAATTTGTATGAGAGAGAAGTGAATTGAGAAGCTAAATTTAGCAATTTTTTCCCCTTTCTTCCTATAGTGCTTGGGATGGAGCCCCAGGCTTTGTACTTGCTGGTTCTATTGCCTATTTTATTTCATTATGTATTTAGAACTGACTTTCTGTTAATTAAAGGCATCTCTCTAAGTATGATTTGCATATTAAAACATCCTGAAGTGTGAAATGTTGGCATTCAGAAAAAATATGATTTGCTTGAGGAAAATAGAGTTTCAATTTATCTATTCCTTATATTCAAAGATGCAAGATACATGCAGTTGTGCACAGTTCTTATTTCAATCTGTTCTCTCATTTCTTATCATTTTAATAACCGCATGTCTCTTTTTTCTTCCTCTAATAACCATGAGAGAGCTTTAGTTTTCCCCTATATTATGCCTTTTGTTTCCTGTACTAATATGGGGTAAATTTTAATTATGTTGTTTTTGGTTGCCTTTCCATCTGTCTTAATTACATCCAGTTATTTTTATTTTTGCATCCATCTGCATAATTATCTTGTATTTTTATCAGAGGATTATACTCATTTTTCTTAATCTAAGGGGAAGAGAAAAAACATGTAATTACTCAAATTATTTTGACATATATACTGCTCTCGTTCATTATGCATTGCTTTTCCTAGATTTTACACTTATTTAATTTTATATCATATTATGTCACCACTAGTTGAAGGATACAAACTAAGTATGTACCTTATTTTTAGATCCCTGTCTTCACTTCAGATAATTTGGCTTCCAGATACATGATCGTAAATGTCAGTGGACCATGTATAGAATCTGCTCTGTATAAGCAGTAATTCTACCACATTAAAATGAAAACAAAGTGGGTTTTTTTGTAGGTGAACCTTTAATTTCTAAGGACTTCAGTCACAAACAAATGCTATTTTGTGTTTGTGTATGGTTAGAGAAAAATATGAGAGCAACTGATCTTTCTTCTATTCCATCCCCTGTATTACACTTAACTAAGTTGCTTAACTTGGTGCTTGTCCATGTCTTTGCAGGTATCAAGTTTTATGTTAGCAAGAGTATAGCATTGTAATTTGTCGATATGGTATTACCTAGACCCTGGAGCTAAGGTAGGAGTTTTAACTAGAATCTGTACATGCAAATGTTATATGTATGCGTATACATAATAAGCAATGTTCTATATCATTTAATAAATGTCTATCATTCAGTTGTATTAATCTATATTGAGAGAGGTAATGTGGTAAGTTAGCATTGTTACAACACACTGTGTCATTGACTTAGTTCTTAATACACTGTTTTCTCATCTTTAAGTTGAATAGAAGAGTAGCCTTGAAGATCTCTTTAAATCCTGAAAATAATCCATATAGATCTTTGGTTCTTAACCTTCCTCTTTCTGTGACCCTTTAATACAGTTGTTCATGTCATGGTGACCCCCAATCATAAATTTTTTTGTTGCTACTTCATGTATCCAGGACTCCTGAATACCAGTCTCTGCACTCCCCAGGGTTCAGAACATAACTTTTATGACAAGCAGAAACTTGCTTGGGAATGGGATCTGAGAGGTAGAACAAACTGATTGATTCAGGCATGTTTTTCTAATTTTTTTTAATTCCTTGGTAGAAGATGAAAAAGGGAGAAGAAGCATAGCAGAATAAAGTATAAGGGGATAAGAGCTTAAGGTTAAGTAAGGGTAAGGGTGTAAGGGAAAATGGAGGATCTTCACATAGCTTTCAGCTTATACAGCCGAACAGACAAGTTAACAATCCCACAGGCGGTAACAACAGTATCAAGCATGCATTTTCACAGTTACAAAAACCTGTGGATCTGGCTAGGAGGCACTTTAAGTCTCAGTGGTGGCATGGCTGTGACGCTCCCCTGTGACTGGGAACACAGCATTGGTAGCTATACTGACCTGTGGGCTTGATTTGCATTAGGGGCCGCCTGGTTGCATTAAAAGGAATCTCTCTTCTGGGGACCCTGCTTTTGACTCTAGCAGCAGGGTACCCAGGTGAGAATTTTTCTCTCTGAAACTTGTTTTAGTGACTCTGGCCTTTTTCCTGTATAAACACCTAATTTTCTGGGCTATGATCTTATGTTATTTGAAACCAAGGTAAATATAGAATATTAGTAGCCTGTTAAGGCAGAGCAGAAGACCAGTACACTATACCTTCTTAAGTCTGCTGTTAGAGCAGACATATTGCCTCCTGTATGAGGTTCTATTCCTATTAGTGAGTACTGTCAATAAAGGAAGTTTGTGTGGGACTATTCTTATGTAGATTTTGGCTATGAGAACAAAGGCTTGAGTGAATGAATCATGGTGTGGGAGAAGGTATCTCATTGGCCTGGAAAAGTCAGGTTTATACACTGTTGGGATACTATAGAAAGGGAGAAATGCTATGATTTCACAAGATTTCTTCAGACTTGACAGTGACTTATCCAAAGAACAAGTGTCCCAAAAGCTCTGATAAACAGTTTCTCCATGTGGCATGTACATATACACTTCCCATGCATAGTCCAATAGATCTGTCAGCTGTACATTTACTATATAATACCAGAGGCCTCACTACATTCATAACTATAATTTTGCTGATGTTATGAATCATAATGTAAATATCTGTGATTTCTGATGGTTTTAGGCAACTCCTGTGGAAGGGTCAGTCAATTTCCAAAGCTGCTATGACCCAATTGTTAGGAAATCTTAATATAGATAATATATAGAAATGCAAAAATATCAGGAAACTTATTTTTTTACTTATTTCTACTTCTTTTCACTTTCCCCAAATTTGTTTTTATAATAATCATCCTAGTAAATAAAGGATTCAGGCCCAACATGAGAAGACACAACCTACCCGAAGCAGAATTTATAACTCTATTGCCGTAGAAGTAACAATTCTAGTTTAACAAAAAAGGTAAAACATCATATTGTGATTTTATATATATATATATATAATTATATTAGTCTTCCTAAATTAGTTCAGTATATGATTTTTCTACCATTCTCTAAACATCTTTAAAGGTAAATAAAGAAATAAAAATGGATGAAAGCAGAAATTTTTGGTTTCTGGGAAACTGTGTACTCTGAATCATATGTCTGGGATTTGGCTTTGTATGTTCTACAAATGTTCTAAGTATCCCTGAACAAGTTAAATGAAAATTGTGTGGCTCAAATGTCTTCATTTAATCAGAAGTTACTGTACCACCTCCTTGGTAGATTACTGGAAAGACAGAGAGAATAATCACTGACTCGCTGATCACAGTGCCTGGCTTGTAGACTCAGTCTAATTAGACTTCCATTCTTTCATTCTGAGTACTGTTAATTATTGACATTATAGATAATTCAGAGTTTTATGCTTATGCAGTCAAATCAAGACTTCTGTTAAAAGACAAAGGCAATTTTACTCTTTGTTTATCAAACTATTTAAAAAAAGAAAAAAATTTGGAAATTAAATCAAAAGAGAGTTTTTATTTTTATATATAGCCCATAATTTGAAATGAACAAATTATGAACTTTTTTTTCTTATGTTGTATGCCTAAGCTATCTCTGCTACATATCCATGCTGGCCCTGTGCATACTACCCCAGTGTTTGGGAGTTCATATGTGTTTTGGCCCTGCTATGTTTAGAAGGCCTTGTTTTCTTGGGGTCCTTCATCCCATCTTTATCTGACAACTTTTCTGGCACCTCTTCTACTGGGTTCCCTGAGATTATTGGGGGTGTGAGTTGGAGAGACATCCTGTGTAGGGGTGTTACAAGTTCTCTGTGTTTCTTCATAGTGTGGTGTAGGAGGTCCTTCTGTCTATATGTTTCTTTCTTTAATTAATAAAGTACTTTGAGCCTATGGCAGGGAAGAACAGAACTAGGTGAGAATAAGCTAGGCTGTATTCTGTGAGGAAGAAAGCAGAGTCAGGGAGCTGCCATGGAGCTTCCAGAGATAGACATGCTGAATCTTTCTGGGTAAGCCACTGCCACTTGGCAATACACAGATTAATAGAAATGGGTTAAACTGAGATGTAAGAGTTAGCCAATAAGAAGTTAGAGCTAATGGGCCAAGCAGTGTTTTAATTAATACAGTTTCTGTGTGGTTATTTTGGGTGTAAGCTAACTGGGCAGCCAGGATGAACAAGTGGGCCCTCCTCCTGTTACAATAGTGACTTGATGTGGATCTCTGTATTTGTTCCCCTTTGGCTGCTCTG
The DNA here is from genome assembly GCA_001685075.1 of Bramus lutescens. Lineage (NCBI taxonomy): Eukaryota > Metazoa > Chordata > Mammalia > Rodentia > Cricetidae > Bramus > Bramus lutescens. The sequence goes on along the minus strand of LOEQ01005961.1, from coordinate 48,297 downwards.
ATGATGACTGGTCAAAGAACTCTCCATGAGTATAGTACAATGTCATTCTGAGTCATTATTTTATTGCTAATTTCCTTTAGTTGAATGGCAGAATTTGGTTTACTCCTAAGCCCCTGGACTGTCTAGTGTCAGGTCTTTGCCATCCAATCATCAGGTATGGTTTTCAACTATCTCATGGAGTGGAACGTAAGTCAAATTAGATATTTGTTTCTTAGTCCCATAAGTCTGTGCCACCACTGTATTAGATTGTGTTGTAAGCCTGACATCATTTTAGATTGAAGGGTTTGTAGAAGAGTTGGTATTTACTTTTCTCCTTTGGTTGAAGAATACCATCTGATACCAAGAACACTAAACCACTGGGGTGAGGACTATATGTAGGTACTAGTTTGACTTCTCCATGTTTAATTTACAGTGTAATATTTGTCTTCAGAAACAAGGACTTGCCCTCAATTTGTGGGGAGTAACATACAGAATTGGCATTGGCATGGGTTATTTAGATGGTTTTATGGGACCCTTTTGGCCAACAACTCAATTAGATGTAATCCATTCCTGGTACTGGGAGTTCTGTTTGGTAATAAAAGATGTCCACTTGGGACTCTGTCTCTCCTGTTATGTACTGATTTTATTTAGCTCACATTCATAAAAGTATATATTTTTGGAAACTTTTCCTGATTTAGGTTTTCAAACAATGCCTCAAATGGCCACTAACTTTAGCTGTCCCTCCACATATTCTCTCCCTCATTCTCACCTCCTTCCCTGTTTAATCCTCTTGTTCCAGTCTTAACCTATTTGTCAATCCATAACTACTTATTTGTTCTTCCTAAAGATATCTATTTCTACCAGTTAGTCCCTTACTCTGTGCTCAACACCTACAGTTCTATAGATTGTAGGTTGTTTATCATTGAATTAACAGCTACATACACATATAAGAGAATATATACTGTGTTTGTTTTTATGGGTCTGGGTTACCTCACTCAGGATAATTTTCTAATTCTACCCATTACTTGCTAATTTAATGACTTCAGTTTTTAATAGCTGAGAAATTTTCTATTAAGTAAATGCAGTTATCCATTCATCCCTTGAAGAACAACTAACTTGTTGCCAATATACAGTTATTGTGAAAAAAAGCAGCTTCAAAAGTGGTTGGGAAATTGTCTCTGCAGTAGGATAAATCATTCTTTGGGTATATACCCAACAATGATGTGGCCTGATCTTGAGATAACTAGATTTCATCTTCCCGTGGAACTCCCACTTTGATTTCTATAGTATTTGAACAAATTTGTAACTTCCTCAAGAAGAGATGAGTGTTCCCCTTACTTCAAATTCTTGCCAACATAAGCTATTATTTGTTAGTATTGATCTTGACATTTCTGATTAGTTTAAGATGAAATCTTCAAGTTAATTTTACTTGCATACTCTTGATAACTAAGGATGTTTCTCATTTCTTTAAGTGCTTCTCAGTCTGTGATTATCTTCTTTAAAAACTCTGCTTATATCTGTCTACCATTTTAATTGAATTATTTGTTATCTTGAAGTATACTTTGTTTTATTTTGTAAAAATATTTTGTGTATTAGCCCCCTATTAGATATGTAGACTGTAAAAATATTTTTCTATTCTTTAGACTGCCACTCAGCCTGATTAAAGGTGAATTTTGACATATAGAAGTGTCTAGTGACACGAAAGACATGCTACAACATAATAAAGATGATTTACTGCAGGCTCACAACCAATATCTCCTTAAATAAAGAGAAATGCAAATCATTTCCCTTAAAATCTGGAGTTAGACAAGGTTGTTCCCTCTCTCCATATAGATTGTAGTACTTGAGGTTTTATGTAAAGCATTAACAGAGCTGAAGGAGAATAAGCAGTACAAATTTGAAGAAAAGAATTCAAAGCATCTTTTTCTACAGGTGATATGATAGCATACATAAGTGACCCTAAATTTTCCAATAAATACCTCTTACATCTGATAAACACCTTCAGTAAAGTAGCAGAATATGAATCCACAAACCATTAGCTTTCTATATGCAAATGACAAAGTAAAAAAATCAGAGAAACCATTTCTTTTCTTATAGATTCAAAAGAAATGTAAAGTCTATTGGTATTACTCTAACCAAACAAATGAAAGACTTGCGTAGTGAAAAATTTAAGACATTGAGGAAAGAAACTGATTATGATATTGGAAGAGGGAAAGATTCCCTATGCTCATGAATTAGTAAAATTAATATAGTAAAAATGGCCATCTTACCAAAAGCAATTTACAGATTTAATTCACTGCATTTTGTATCAGAATTCTAACATAATTCTTCATAGATCTTGAATGGACAGTTTTCAGGTTCATATAGACACACACACACACACACACACACACACACACGGTAGCTAAAACCATGCTGAATAATCAAAGAGGTGCTGGAAGTATTACCTTCTCTTACCTCAAATAGTAATACAAGGCTATAGTGATAAAAACAAAGTAGTATTGACACAAAACCAAAAGTGTTGATCAATGTCATCAAATTAAAGACCCAAATATAAGTCCTATGGATATATAACCTACAAATATCTGATTTTTAATAAAGAAGTCAGAAATTATGCAATAAGAAATACAAAATCTTCAAAAATGGTGATGGCAAGACTGGGGGGTTGCATATAATTAAAGGAAAATAGATCAAAATTTGTCACCCTGCACAAAACTTAACTCCAAATGGATCAAAGATATGAGCAGAAGATGGTAATTCCTGCACTTGACAGAAGAGATTGTGGGACAATAGCCTTTGACCCATCGTCACAGGAAAAGACTTTCTGAATAGAATAGCAATAGCACAGGCACTAAGATCAACAAGTAGCAAATGGGATCTCCTGAAAATGAAAATCTAGTTTTATCATAATTTTAGAAAACCCAGTAGTAAAAAACATTGGGTCTAGGATAATTTGTATGTATTTGGGTTTATAGTTAGTTAAAAATTAACAAATAATTTTCTTTTTATTTGACTCACATAACAACTAGAATATTTTTCCCCAATGGATATTGAAGAAATATTTACTCAGACAGTTTAAAGCCAAACTCAGAGTAAGAATTTAGAAATTAAAATGCAATTGATTTATAAGGCTTATACTTTACAGAGGATGTGACCTATAATTATTAAGGAAATTGGCACAATATAATAATAAGTAAACAACCACAAATACAAAATATTGAATATAAGTCACATTAATACAAAGTGGTCATTCTCATTAACTAAAATACTTTCTTAAGCATATTATAATTTCAATTAGATGAAATCTCTAGGAAAGCTACTCTGTCAAGAAATAGGTTTGTTGCACAAGAGCAAAGGTGAGGGGTAAAATGACAGATTGGGAGTGTCCTGGGTGGTATCTGGAATGGAATGCAAGGCTCACCCTACAGAATGTGTAAAAAAGCTGCTGAAATATTGTTGCAAGGAGGTTGCTAGTTTGTTCTGAGCTGCCCCACTAGCTTAGACCTGAAATAATTACATAAAAACTATACTAATTAAATCATTTCTTAGCCAATTAGCTCTGGTTTCTTATTGGCTAACTCTTATATTAATTTAAGCGATTTCTATTAATCTGTATATTGTCATGTTGCAGTGACTTACCTGCAAAGATTCATCATTTCTGACTCTGGTGGCTCCATGGCTTTCTCTGACTCTGCCCTTCTTCCTCCCAACATACAACCTAGCTTTCCCCACCTAGTTCTGTTCTTCCCTGCCATAGGCTCAAAGCAGTTCTTTATTAACCAAGGAAAGCAACACATAGACTGAAGATCCTCCTACACCAGAATATGTCCATGGTAGTTATCTTCCTGCACTTAATTTTAATTCCATTTCTCTGTATTTGAATTCTCTCTTGTATAGGATAATTGTCATGACCAACAGTTTTTGACTTAGTAAATATTAGTCAACACTTCCAAGATTGCTTGAAAAGTCAAGGATTGTCAATTTATGTCAAATTCATATTTCACCCTGTTGTGGGAAAATGTTCTTATACACTGTGAAAATTTGTCACTTGTATTATTTTAATAAAATGCTAATTGGCCAGTATCCAGGCAGAAAGTATAGGTGAGACAACCAGACTAGGAGAATTCTGGGAAGAAAAAAGGCAGAGATGCAATCACCAGTCTGGCACAGAACACAGAAGAAGGAAGATGAGAATTCCTCACTGAGAAAACCTATCAGGCCCTGTGGCTAAACATAGCCAAGAATTACGGGTTAATTTAACTTGTAATAACTAGTTAATAATGAGAAAATATGTTGTAATTAATATAAATTTTGTGTGACTATTTTGGTCTGGGAAGCTGGGAAACTAAAGTGCAGTCTCTGTCAAAAGTAGAACTCTTCCCTTTCGTTTTTTTTTTTTTATTAGCAATAACAAATTGTAACCAACCCCCCTTAAATGGCAACAAACATCTGTAATCAATATTTTGGTAGCTAGAAGGTGGCTCAGAAACTTTCATTTCATTTACATCATCCTAATCCAGTTCTATTAACTAGGATATAATGGGAAAACTAGACATTCATATGAAGAAAAATGAAGCTGGATTCCAAACTATCAAATTGGATCAAACCTTGAATGTCTAATAGGTTTCTGTTTTGAAAGACTCTGATTCCAGTACCTGACTAAATGCCATGGTGGTTCAAGCTTTCATAAGCCCCAGTGCTTGTGATAAAGCTATACTTCCTATCCCACCCCAAAATAATAAGGATAATAAGAGCTAGAGCAATTATGCCTACTGCCTGACTCCTGAAGCATCCCATCTTTAAATGGGATTTCGCACTTATTGGAGATAAGATTCTTTAAAACTCTTCTGCAACTTGGGATTCTGTTTATGCCACTTTCATCCTTGGCTCTTCCTTCAGAAACTGAAGGCTCGCCACTCCTATTCCTACTTTCAACTCTATTATCTTTCATGACACTTTCTATATGAAGTCCCATACACAGTTAACTCAATTGCTGGGATAGCTTTGGAAATAAATCACATTAACATAATAGAAGGCTGACCATATTCTCAGTTGTCTTCACTGACTAATCTTTCCAATTATCTCATGCAAGAGGGCAACTCTCTGTGTTGCTACACTTGTTTATTCTTTTCTTAAAATTTTTAATATATTTATTTCACCCAATATATCTAAAATTTCAGTGTATAAAAGCATAATTTTATTGAAAAATCGACTCTTCTCTCATATGATACAACATGACCACAGTTTCCCCCCACACACACCTCCCAGGGCATCCCATCTTCACTTTTCCAGATCCATTACCTCTCTGTTTCCCTTCAGAAAGGAGCAGGCCTCCAAGAGACAATAAGCAAACAGTACAAAACAGGATACAATAAGCCAAGGCAAAATCCCTCATAGCAAGACAACTTAATAGGAGGAAAAAAATCCCAAGCGCAGGAAACAAGGGAAAGAAAAAAAAAGACATAATGCCTAAGTAAGAGGATGACCATAATGGATGGTATTAGAAAGATTTCCAAGCCCAAACAATTCTAGTAAGAGACTGTAGATCAGCAGAGTATTGATTGATGAAGGAATCAAAAGGATGCAAGGAAAAGAAATTGTAAGAAAAGTTCTTTGCACTTCATTGATTTTCTGGTGCTCTGACACTGATTTTAGAAATTTGATTTGCTTGGAGGTACTCACTCAACCAAAGAGCTGAATTCTCTTCTAAGCACTAATCTCCTTGAGTACACAACCTCAGAACAGGCAGTGTTCCTACAGGATTGCAGAGAGGAATGGGCAGAGAAGACTGAGCACATGAGCTCAGAACACTCCATGTTTCTACAGCATTCCAGAGAGGGGGTGGGCAGAGAAGAAAAAAAGGCCACCATTGACACCTTAAAATCTAAGCGTTTAGAAACAAAATATACATAACTCGTGTGTGTGTGTGTGTGTGTGTGTGTGTGTGTGTTTGAATGTTTGAATATTTTATAGTATCAGGAACTCAATATCTGGGCATGTCATGTCATGTGATCACTATGAAGGTAGAGAAACCAGGTCAGCATATTTTGTAACTTGTCAAAGGAACACAAGAATAATTAATAAGGGAAAAAGCTTATTAAAATGCCATTCTGTACAACATGCCGCATCATTCTTTTGTTGAAATCATTTGTTTCATATTATTCAATATAAACTAATATTTTTTCAATGTTACATTTGCAAATATACTTGCATATTTCTAAGGAAAACCTCTGTAGACTTATATTGTATTTCTACCATGTATGGGCATTACACATTGTCAATGCTGTAAGGCTTTTTGGCAAACCAAACTTTAATACTTAATACCTTGAATGTGACCTTGAATCCAAGATGAATGGACACATTTTAACTTGACCCACTGGGGCCACATTGCCCACCTGAATTTTCGCCACCTTTCTTAATGACCCTTCCTGATGCTGTAAATTGCTTTATTAGGAGGCATGTTGAAAAGTTTTAAGGTTTTATTTCATGTTACAAAACAGTGACTTGATAGTTGAAAAATATTAGCAACTCTGATACATGTAAATTTTAAAAAATTGTTTTCATCTTTTTCAGGTACCAGGGCAGGAATGCTTTTTTTTTAATTATGCAGGCAACATAAAATGAAGAGTTCTAAATAAAGTACCATGCCACTACTGTATTCATATTATAAAATAAGTATAGGTTTTTCTTCTAGTGATAACTTATATTGGTTTAACTTAATATTTTCAATATATCCTCACTTTTGTACATATTTCCAAATGTCATGGGGTCGTAGAGTAAATTTAACATATTGAATCTTCATGTATGTGCATAATTCGTTTTATTTTAAGTCAAATCTACCACTTCTCCTACTTTTCAGTTCCTAATATACTCCCTAGCCCCCTTAGCTCCCAACTTCTGCTTTTCTTTTAAGCTCATTAAGTCCACATAGTGCTCTCAGTCTGGGCATGGGTGTGGAAGCATCTACTTTATCATGTGCAGACTCTTTTTCCTGCTCCATCCTCCTGCAGCAATCAACTGCCAATATCTTCTTAGTTTGAGTGAGCTTCATAAGTGCTCCCACATTCCACGTTAGGATTAGTTGTCTTGAGTTTGAGCATGTCTTGAACATGCAGTCATAGCTGCACTGAAATGGACTAATCATTTCCCCAAAATACTGTTTCACTGCAGATGTGCACCATCTCTGGCTCTTACCATTTTTGGGACTCTCTCCTTGATTATCCATGGGCGTGTGTGTGTGTGTGTGTGTGTGTGTGTGCATGTGTGTAGGGTGTGTTTGTGGGGTGTGTGGGGGGTATATACCCATCTAGCACTGAACCCTCCTCAGTTTCTTATTCTCTGAATGTTGAGCAGTTGTGAGTTCCTGTATTAATTTCTGTCTACTGCAAAAAGGATCATTTCTGATTAGGGTTGAAATCAACTCAATCAATAAGAGTAAGAATTTAGAAGGTTGTCTATGACTATGCCCATTTAGCCAAATAATAGGACAAAAATCCCTTATGACTTCAGAGCACCCACATGTTTCTGATCTAGTTAATGGTCCAGGCATGAGTTCTACTTTGTCGATCCAGCCTGAATTCCAACTCAGAAAGTGGTTGTTTTTTTCACAACATTGTGTTAATATCACTCCTCTTTACCATGCCAATTGTTACTGTAGTTCAAAATGTTCATTTCTGGTTAATACTGTTGGTTACTTTTCTCCCAAAGCAACATGCATTAAACATTATGAAAGCTGGACAATAAGGCTGAAGCTTTGAAGCATATATCATATTGATTCTTCCATGTTCAGTGACCAAATGCGTGATATCTTTAACAAATCTTACTAGCAAGCTCAAGAGGGCAACCAACAACAATGGAGATATTCCATAATGTTTAGGAAAGGGGCTTTCTGAGACTACTGGCAATTAATAAGAGCTTTTCCATTCTTGGCTTTCTTTCTTTATTTTTTTGGTAGCTAATGCTATTTGAGAGAAACCTTCTGTCCTAGTGTAACTCTATTTGAACTCCTTTTATGTATGTTTATGTGAGTATTTTAGGATGATTCTACAGTAGTAGGCTTCCAAGTGGCTTTTTCGGATGTTTTTTGTGTTAGCTATCTTTCCTCATATTTTCTCCTTTACCCAGTATCCCATCCCCACTTCCATATTGTTCCATTATTCCCCTCTCATATCACCTGTATGTATCACTCTTCCCTTTACCCTACCAAACCCTTTAGTACGTGTACCAAAATATAAGAAAAAGTATCAAAACATTCAAAGTTACTAGGTACACAATATGGTTTCATGTCTTTTCTAAACACCATTCTCCTACCAGCTTCTATGATATCATTCTTTTTGGCTTCCTCATGTAAATGAGAACATGAGGGGTATTACTTCAAGCTCCTTTCTTACTCTACAAACACATAAACAAAAGAAAGCAAAATATGTGGATATGACAGTAACTGTACAATATGTTTCTGAATACTTGAAATATCTTCAAATGAATAATGGAATAAAAGACTACACATTATTGATGTTTCAAGTTCAATAGTCAAATGTGTGGAGCAAAATTCTAGTTAAACACCAAAAGTAATTTAAATTAAGTTTAACAAAACATTTTTTAAATTTTTATTGAGCTCTACATTTTAACAAAACAATGTTAACAGTGAATTCTTATATAGCCTAGTTCTGGAAAATGTTCTTTTTATTAACCTAGCAGAATGTCAGTGGATAAATGTGTCCCTTGGTATTTCCCAGCTCATTTCTTTAACCTAGAGGATCTTCCAAAGTATACTGTATTCAGAAAACCCTAAAAAATATAACTGTGTATAAAAGAAAACCCTTGTCAATTCAAATCATCATTCTAGTGCCTCAAGATGGATCTGTGGCTACTCAAACCCAATATTTTCATTTTACTCACTTAAATTCAACAAACCAAAATTTTCACAGCAAAAGCTTAGTTTTCTTTACAAATTACTTTGCTTACAGTGTGACAAAAGGTATAACTACTGCCACCTCTTTCAATATAGCTTAAACATCTTGGTGTAGTGGCTAAGATACAATTTCTTTAGAAAATTATAAATTCTTTTTTGATGGTGTAGATTAATGAACACTCGAAAAGAACATAGCCTGTTAAATTTGGGGAGATTTATATTTTTGGTTTCCCTGAACAGTAATTAACACTTCAACAACAGTGAAACCAATGAAAGTATTATTTGTGCCATAACTATTGTTTGGTCATTTATTAGAATTCAAAGATCACATGATTCAAGCTTTACCAAGGTGGAACATATGATTCATAGATTTATATCCAGCAATTTGAAATTTATGTGTGATTTTCATAATAATTTAATGCAATAAGTCAATGTGCTTTAGTTGAGTGAAATTCAGCAGCAGCAAATTGATGCGGGAATGTTTCTCTGTACTTTACATTTATATGGATATTGGTTTATTAACATTAATTTGTGGCAAATATTATTATACCATATGTATATTTCTACTTTTGTTTAGGATATTATGCTTATGCAACTCATTTAAAAATGCAATGTATACTTAAGAATTACAAATTAGTAATTATGATAGTCAAACTTGTAGTCACGTTATTTAGGTTCTCTAGATATCCAGAAATATGTTTCAATTAGATAGAAAATCTTCAAACACTTCAAGGATCTTCACAATATGGTATTTAAAATGTTTTAAGAACTTAGACTTTTCTCAACAGTGAGAGACATCTGATCCTGGCAGTACCCATTATTTCAAGAGGATGATAGACTTCAAAGAAGCTCCTTATGGAGTTTGCTTTCAATATATCAAAATGAGTCATTTCGGCAAGAAACTGTTCTTGCATTGACTGCTGACAGTATTATGTACAAACTGGACATGCCAAGATAAAATAGGACAGTTCCTCAAAATGCATGCTACATGAAAGATCTGTCAGACATTTTACAAGACACAGAAGAAAACAACTGACGAATTTTGCCAAAATAGTACTTTAAGTTTCCTGATTCACTGAGAAATCTGCCAGATATTTTAAGCCTATAAGCTAAAAATAGATTCCCCAACATTGCAGAAGAACTTTGGGTGACTGTCCAGGCAGTCAGATGTCTCTGTCAAATCTAGAATTTTGAAAGTTGAAAGTCACAATACACTTCATGCTTACTCAAGTAGTATTATATCCTTCTGGTGTCTTTGATGGAGTTGCAGACTATAGATTCAAAATTATAGCTTTCCTTAGTTATGATAAAAGATAAATTACATATAAAACTTTAGACTGACAAAGATAGAATAGTTGATAGAGTATTTTCCTTAATTTTGCCAAATAAAAATTGACTAAATATTATAACTCTAATACTTGCTAGATACCTGTTTTATTATATGTAATTTTTCTATTTGAAATTTAAAACATTTTTAATTAGACAGAAAATGCGAGATTATGTGGATGCTTCTCTGTGTGCTGTGAATGTCTTTTATTACCACCGGTTAATAAAGAAGCTGATTTACTAATAGGCAGGCAGAATAGAGCCAGGAAAGAAATCCAAGTAATGATACAGGTAAAAGAAGGCAGAATCTGGAAATGTCAGTTACTGCCAGGAAAGCAAGATGTGAGGCAACAAGACATGAGCATCATGGTAAAGTCTAGAATACTAGAAATGGGTTTACTGAAGTTGTAAGAGATAGCTAACAATAAGCCTGAGCAGTCTGTTAATTGACATTAAGCCTCAGAGTAGTTATTCAGGAACAGGAAGGCAGGAGGGAAACTTTCAGCTATAGCATCTTCTGTGACAGTGCCCATGACAAGCATGGCTATGTCTGGCTCTTCATTTCCAGCTGGCTCTATGCTTGAAAACATTGTTGAGCATGAGACAGTCAAACTTTCAGAAAAATACATATTTACAGAAAATGGTCCTGCAGAGACTGTTGAACATCATTCATTCTATTTTTATAAATATTAAGATTCAGCAAAACAGTAGCTCAGAGAAATGATATAAAGTCCCCTAAAGAGAAGATAAAAATTGCTCTCTCAAACTCAGAATTGGGCTACAAGCATTTGCAATGAATACTTTCAATTTTCACCCTTTAACAACATGATTCAATATTTTGCTTTGAGGCAGCCTTGTTTTCAGTTAACTTTAGCCTCAATAGGGGTGGAAAAATGAAGGAGAGGTCCTAGGTTTTGAACACAGTTACTTTATTAATCATAAAATGCAGAGAACATGTTTCAAAAATAAAGAAGATGCAGAAAAAAAGGACATTGTTTTGAAGGCATATAAAAACATTTTGATATAATGAAGCAAAACTTTTTATATTTATTATAATAATAATATGTGCATATATTTACCTAAATAAAGTTACAATTATAGTGTAAATCAGTCATTTATATGAGACAAATACTTGATTCATTGTACAAATCAAAATGCTTTAAGTATCTACTTGAGTATATTTATACATATAAGCATACATTCATTTAAGTATATGTATAAATTAAAATAATTTTTAGAAATATTGAAATATTTAATATATACAATATTTTATAGTGTTCACAGAGAGAACTAAATTTTCACAGCATATTTGTTCTTGGAATGCCTTATTGTTCTTTTTAATAAAAATATTCTCACAGAAGATGTTGCAGAGCTGATCATCTTCTGTCCTATGTTTAGATGATGTCTTGAACACCCATAGCTACTGTGGTAGTTATAAGGATAGCAAAGTGACTTGTACACGATAACATGTTCTCAGGAAAGTTACAGGAAGAGTATTTATTCACAGTACTATACCAATATGTCATGTTTACTTATTTTAAAGTTATTTGTTTATTTAATTTCTATGTGTATATTTTACCTACTTACATGGAAGCATGCCATGCACATGCCTGTTACTGCTGAGGCCAGAAGAGAGTATTAGACTAACAGGAACTCGAAGTGCAGAAACGTGACAGCCCACGTTAGTGTTAGGAAATGAGCTGGGCTTCTCTGAAAAAAAAAATCAGTGCTTTTAGCCACTGAGTTATCTTTCCAGTCCCTAAACAAATTATTTCTAAAAATACAATTATAAGAGCATAAATATTAAAATGGTATGTTAATGCTACTTATTAGGAGCAATAGGTTATAGCATTATATGACGATATAGTAGTAGAATGGATAACAGAGGTGATGAGTCTAGAAACTAATTGTTTCAATTGTCATTAATCTGTAGTTAATATATTTTTGTAATAAGTGCTGAAGTAGTTTTTATGAAGAAAAAGAAACAAAATTTTTTACTGTGAAATAATTCATCATTCAACTATTTTATTCAAATGGTTACTCAATTTTTTTCTTTCATGATTTGTCTACGAATTTTAAGGGATACTTGAGTTAGAAAGTTAATCTCTACAGTTTTAGTTACCTAAGAATGTTATAATACTAATATATTACAATTTAATTTATTGGATGATAGTTATGCCTTCAGTATGCATTTTTTATTGCTTCAATGAAAGACATGAAATGTCTGATGATAATTCATGCATAGTCATTTTATATTCAGTTTCAGGCAAATTATTCTTTCTGTTTTTATATAATTATGAAATTTTCATTATTACCACTAAGCCTAAGTAAAATCCTTAAGAACTCTTGAGATTATTCCTTAGTAAAACCAATGTTTTTGTAGAAATATAATATGACTTATACATTTATAATTGATACAAAGTACAGAAGCTGTTTCAAAACTGAAAAGAAATAAAAGGGGGAAATGAAATAAAGAAAGAGAGGTAACCAACTAAAAGTCACATGATACTCAGACTGTTACATAATCATTGGTGTTCTGGAATCTTGGTGGTTCTCATTCCTACCATTCATCTTATCTCCTTGCTCTTTCCACAAGGGAAATCATTCTCCTCTTTCCCATCCTAGATCTCACATTGTCTATCTACTCAGTACTCATATAACTTATAGGTTTCTAAAGTTCTGTGTTTAAAACTTAATAACAAAACCATTAAAAATGTTTCTATCCCTTATCATATAGAAGGGGTATGTTATTTTTAAAATGTCAATAGGAAAATCTCCTGAACTTTTAATTCTCTCTTTTCATATAAACTCACTTTGCCCTCTCCCCCACCTGTAGTTATACTTTCTTGATTAGTAGATTAATTAGAAACAACTGAGGGCTGCTGAAAGGGGGAGAAATAGTTTTATTCAGAGACAAGCCCCTGTTTCATATTCAAAAACAAATGGTGAAATCACATACACATGAAGTAACAATAGATAGACTGAGCAGATTGTATTTATATATTGAGGTGTGTGTATCTAAGAACAACAAAGAAAAATATTTAATGCATTCAAGGCATAGCTAAGTATAGATTGGAAGGATTGGAGGCAGGAAAAGGGAAGGTGCAACCTGATATTAGATTATATTTCACTTCTTAATTCTCCTATTAATAAAGTCACAATAATAATAAGCATCATGCAATATAGAAGCTAACAACTAACTACTTATTAAGTACTTTATGTTTAATAGCAGCCCAGAGAAACTTTCTGTTAAGTTTAAGTAATTAATTTTACCAACATCTGAATCTAGGGTCTCATACATCCTAGAAAAATGTTCCATCCTTGAAATACTGCATCCTTGGATAAACATTCCAAAACAATGCAATTAAATAATCTTCACAGTTTTTTTAGGCATGGTTACATCTTGTTACCTGCATTCAAAAACAAATTTGTTGAAAATGATAGATAGGTTTGTCTAGTTTTTTCATGGTGACTCAAAAAGGAAGACTTCATTTGGAGTATTCAAAAGCATGTGGCCAATTGAAAGAAGAGAATATTTGGAGCTAAGAACCATATACAACATGGAGTAACCACAGAAGCCAGGAGAGTATAAAGAGATCATGTGTGGTACGATGGTGTCTTTGGATGTTAACAGTAGGATTCAGATGATATGAAGTGGGACATGGAATAACGGTGCGACTCCAATGGGATAAAGGAGGAAGATCAATATGAGAGAGAAGAAGGGACAAATAACGCCAAAATTGTTTGATAAAACCTCAGATAAGCATATTCTTTTATATTTATCTAAAATTATATACAATACCTATAAATGTATGTATATACATACAACATACATGCACACTCATGCATATTTAAGGAAGTTAAACCACATGCTGAGAATAAGACTCAAAAATTAAAAACTAGGAAAATCACAGTACCAGGTATGATCAACCTCCTTGTGAAACATTCTTCAGGACTACCTAAGTGAGTCTCTAAATAACAGAGATTATCAACAAACCCCTCAGTTGCCCTCAGGAGGTGATGTTGCTTCCCTAAGGTGAAAAACACCACACTTAAGATTCCTAACTCAACTGGGATGACTATAGCTGGATCTGACCCAAATGAAAGAATCTCTTTCCTCTGGTTTAGTGTCTATGGTTCCAAAGATTATTATACAAGCTACCAAATGAGAGAATAAACACAATAGTCTTACCCATCTGCAAAACATGTGTGTCAGGATAGCTATATGCATGGCAAGATTTTATATGTGTGTAATATTTGTAATAATTTGCTAATGCTACTTTGCAAGACAATCATAATTCCTTACTATCTTCTAAATCTTTCCCATAAACCCACAAGAAAAGTGTAGTTACCATCCCTTATCAATTGAGGTCATCTTTATAGCAAATGGAGACCATTATGGAAAACAACTGGATTCAATTCAGAATAAATAGATCCTCAGAAGTGCAGCCCCAAACAATACATCTTGATTTATGGCTCAGGGAAGACCATGGAGAGGAGTTATACAGACTGTAAGAGAATACCAGGAAGTTGGCTGTGAAACATTATCTCCTAGAAATGGCTGTACGTATAAATAAGACCTGGATAGACGTCATATCAATAGATATGCTGATGTGGAAAAGAACAAAATTTTGGAGGATTCCACCTCTAAGCAAATAACTACAGTCAACTATATATTTCTGGGGAAAGGAAAAATTTGAGGGATGAGCCCTCTTACTGGTTTTTCAATGCAGAGTGGTCAGTTTTAAACCATTATATAAATGTGTGTGTATGTGTGTATGAATATTTACAACACATATATAACATGTATGTTTAGATATATTCAGAGGTTATTATCACAGAATAAGACACTCTTAAACCACTCCAAGTACCTGGTAAATTTCTCTTCCCTTATATTCTGTCCATTTGTTCAAAGATTGTACTGTCTTTCCTTCCCAGCCTTGATTTGAAATGTTTTGTTCATTCAATCTTGGTGATCTCTTCTGGGAGTCACATGTTTTAGTCTGACTGACTTTGCCATGGATGCTCATGATTTGCATATTTGTGTCTCCAGTTTGCAGTGACATTTCTTGAATATGACATTTCTTGAATATGTTAAGTTGTTAAGTACCTATTTGAAAATAACATCTCCTAGCATTTCATCAAACACTAACTTATGCTGACTCCATCTCCTAAATGTCACAACCTTCTTCCCACTTTGGTATAAAACTTGATTGCTATTATGCTAAACAAACTAGACTCAAAATGTTCACAACAAATGCTGATGGGTATTCCAGAAAGCAAACTGCTTAATTTTAGTTTGTGATACAGTCCAAACAGGTGGTACTGGTAAAACTACTAACCTCTTTCATTAGACATGCAGTTTATGTGTGTATGCGTATTTACAGCACATATATAATATGTATGTTTAGATATATTCAGAGATTATTATCACAGAATAGGACACTCTTAAACCACTCCAAGTGCCTGGTACATTTTTCTTCCCTTATATTCTGTCCATTTGTTCAAAGATTGTATTGTCTTTCCTTCCCAGCCTTGATTTGAAATGTTAAGTCTTCCACTTTTCTCTGAAAAAGATCGTCGAACTGTAAATGTTATTTCCTCACATTTTCAATTTCCTGCTGTCTTTTTATTTTTATTAAAAATTTCCACCTCCTCCCCTCCTCTCATTTCCCTCCCCCTCCACCCATTCTCCCTCACTCTCCCTTTTAGTCCAAAGAGCAGTCAGGGTTCCCTGCCCTGTGGGAAGTCCAAGGTCCTNCATGTTCTCCCTCCTTCTGCTCCTCATTTGGACCTTGAGAGATCAGTCCAGTGCCCCAATATGGGTCTCTGTCTCTATCTCCATCCATCGCCAGATAAAGGTTCTATGGTGATATGCAAGATATTCATCAGTGTGGCATTTTCGTGCTGTCTTTTGGCTTTGAGCCCCTTTTCTTCCTGTCATTTAAGAACCAGGCAACTCTGTTCCCTTAAGATCGTCAAAGGAATTTTTTCTATTTTCTATGTTACTTGTTTCACCTTCAACTTTTTTTTGAAGTACAGGCTAATTATCTATAACTTACTTGGATGAGTGGATGGGTTGATATATTAAAGACTATCTTGAAACAATGTATTCCAATAATTTGGTTTTAAGTTTTCCAAATCAATATTAGTTATTCTATAAAGTATGGTAAATGCACCACTTATGTATCTCTATACTTGTCTGCCTCTATTGTATTTGTGAGAAAAAAGCATGAATTTTAAGCCATTTTTAGTGAGTCTACTTGTAGCAAGGAATCCACTGAAATTTTACATAACTATGCGAAATTTTGATGCCTATCAACATAAATTGAAGAGCAGAAAATAGAAGTACATGTGAGTTTTATAGCATATTGAATGGAGGAATGAAGTATAATTTAACTATTTGCATATTACAAGATTTCTTAAATTTCTTTTATATTTAGCCCTTTCTTTTCATTTAAACAGCAAAAGAAATATTCATCTTCAAGTCAGATATAGTCATTAGGAATATAAATTCTAATAATTTATTTTAATAAATATTCTATTACTTAGAATGATATGTATTTCCTTTCATTTTTGGGCATTTTTGTCTACCTCTGTTCAGAAAATCTTTACCTAGGCTCATATATTTGATCCTTGGACCAAACATCTAATTGTCCATTTTATACTCTGCTTTATAATAGCTGTCATTGGGTAATGGAAGAATCAATCAAACGTCTATTATTTTTTTCCCTCATGTCCCCGCAGCAACAGAACTTTATTATTTTTACTCCAGTGACACTGAGATGCCTGAATCAATATTGACAAAACATCAGATCTTTTTGAAAAATTTCACTATGATGGCATTCGGAGCTTAACCATTTCACATCTTTTATAGGCACAGAAACAAAATGTATTTTCCTCACAAGCACATACATCTTAATCTCTAGAAAAATCATTCTGTTGCATTTGCTTGCAGTAGCTGTAATTGACTTCCAGAGCACACAACTTGGATTCACCTCCATATCTGAGAACAGAATCTGACTACACACAAAGGAAACTTTATAATCAGGTTTACAAGATTGATGTTTCTCTAGAATGAGTAGCTAGTGTTGGAAGCAATCTGATTTTACTCCTACTATTGATAGAATACTTAAGTTTCTATATGAAGCTGTAGAAAAATGTACTTGTGTACGAATGGAAACTTTAACCTAGGAAACAATTCACACTATAACATGGTTCTGAATTGATATGAATCACTGGAAAACTATCTGAACATGAGCCCAACACTTCTCTCTCTTCAAATATTTCTAAAACTCTACTTTCTGTTTTATTCCCCAGTTATTAATTTTAATTATGTAAAATATCACTGGTGCTTGAGTAGTTTGCAAACTTTATTACTCTGTCCCCTGAAACTTCTTAAAAATATTTTACCCAAACTCAGCACCTAATTTCTGAATTTTGTGAGATTTTTGTCATTATTTTGGGCTTGTTTCTTTGTTTTTTTTTTCATTCATAACAGAGTGCGTTGGAGTTTCTCGCTTTGACATTAAGTTGATTTTCAGATTATAGCAGTCAGTAACTATATCCTCTGTTATCTTAAAACCTGATGAAATCCTAATGTTATAAAATTTGCAATGCTGTGAGCAGGAAGACAGATTATGGAGCTAGGACGTTTAAGGTTTTGTTTTGTTAATTCTGGTCATATTGCTTGTCATCTTGTCCTCAAAGAAATTTATACTGTGATGAAATACAATTCTATTAAACACAAAGATTAAGAGGTTGGCATCCTCTCTTTACAAAGTGGATGTAAAGTCAAATGTAACTGCTCCCCAGTTTAAAGAGGTTTCAAATGTCCAACTGGAATTCAAATCTTCAAATTGCTCACCTATTGTTACTTGAACTTTTATTTCCTTCAGGAGATTATTTTCCTGAATCCCACTTTCTATTTTCTCACTGTTATTTGCAATCAATGACTTTAGTGTTTGAGGCAAATGAATCTAAGTTAAAAAATTGTTTTTAAAATTAAATAGTGCTTGATGATTTCCAAACTTTTGCTTATTTATAGCAGCACTACTGTTATCATAACAAAACAATAGTGTTTTCTAAAGGAAAATAGATTAAAGAATATTCTGATGAATATTTTTTGAAATGGTAGAGATACATATTCCAGGAACAATCCAGATACAATGTTGATTTAGCATGTAATGCATAATAGTAACTGGGTTAAAATAAAGGCTTCTTAAAAATTAGAATTACAACTCTTAAAAAAAAACATGGCTGCATACATGTATGTATATTTGTAGTAATATTTAATTTGCATTTTTATAAATGAAGTTTGCCTGAAGATCAGAGAGTAAAGCAGCCCCACTGATTCATGCAGACCAGGCTGGGTGACACACCTCTAATTCCAACAGCCACACTAGTTACCATAGAAACCGGGAAGTTCATGACTTTAATCCCAGTGGTGCACACCTTTAATCCAAATCCTAAAAAGGATTATAAAAGGGGAGGAGATAGCTCCCAGACACAGTCTCATTCTGAGATTCTTGGAGGCAGGATTGCCATTTCAGACTGAGGTAGAGGTAAGAACCAATGACTGGCTGTTTTGCTTCTCTGACTTTCAGGTTCAACCCCAGTTTCTCTCGCTAGTTTTTATTAATCATGCACCATATGTCTGCATTTCCTACCTGTCGGTATCATTTCATGTATACTATATGGCATATATATAATATTCATGCATATCATGTATCAATACATATATAAACAGAAATTTCATGTGTATATATATTTTTTAGAATTGTATGCACTATGCTTTCCTCTGCATTTTTAGAGTTTTTTTATTTTCTTTATTAACTAACACACATTAATCAGAAAGCTACCTGCTACTTTTATATATCATAGATGTATGTTGTGCCAGTATATTTGTGTGTATGGAAAGGTATCTCAGAAAAGAACTGATATAAAAAGTAAAAAAGTGGTGAAACTTTTGCTACAAGATTCAAGAATGACGCAAAGAATTAAACTCTCCCTAAGAGAAAAATAGAGACAGATATTTTAAGAATTGCTCTGGGGTTGGTGCCACATACTCAACATATAGTAAGCCTAATCTATTAGTACAGTGTGTCCATGAAAAATTGAAGATTTAAGTAATTTTGCATTGCTTCATCACTGTTATACATCATATTACAGACAAAGTTGATGATTTAAGTTTATGATTGATTTATGTGCAGTTCAGAAATGAGGCAGAAAGCAGCAGGCTGTTGCCAAGTAGCCCATTTAGGACAACCAATAATTACCCTGAAAATTATAGAGTATGAAATTGGAAAAGTGTGAAAAAGTCCATGACATCAGTAATTATGTTAAAAATGAAATGAATATCTTAAAGGGTTTGTTCTCATTAATGGCTGCATTTTTGTCTGTTACAGTTTCTCCCATTCATTTGCAGAGCTGGCTGGTTATTTGTTATTGACAACTGCTTTAATGTGAACTCAGAGGAATGAAGAAAATCCACTGAAAGGCAGAAATTTTCTACAATCTTTGGGCATAGAGGAAATAAATAAAATATGAGGAAATTATTTTTCTACTTTTAATACAATTTCAAACTAGAATAAGAAGAGTAAATGGGATAAGGTGGGGATATATTTAAAGGTTTCTTTATGTTCATTTCTGCATTATAATTGATAGAACTATATCATATTGCAACAGAATTGTATCTTGATTTATGAGACTTTTTTTAAGAAGAGGAAGAAATAAGGCAAACTATCATCTGTAAATTTAGGTTAAAGAACAGTACCCCTTTTCTCTCATTCCATTCTTTGAGACAGCCATATATTTTTATTGTATAAGCATGGTTAGGTAGAAGCACATGTTAAATATTACTAAATGTAAATCTAATTCCTAGAAACCTTCTAAATGAACAACTATTATCTGCTAATGAAAAGCTTGATTTATCCAACTAATGGTTCTATATTAAGTGGTAAATAGGTAAAGGTGGTCACTAGTCATAGATATTTACTGACATCATCTGAAGAATGATATAAAGGAAGAACCATGATAAAAAATCATTCTTTCTCACATAGTGGGACAATATTCTGTTGGATAAATTTTTGTTGTGATGGCTATAGATTTTCCTTATGTCCCTAAACATTGTTTTGCTAAAAATTATAGCCAGAGTTTCTGATTTTATTTATCAACACATAAACTTTTCAGTAAAACTAAAAAAGGTTGAGAGAAAAATAACTGATCTTCAGTGTCAGTTTATAATAAAAAAAATTGCACATCAGGAGCAGAGAGCAATAACGTATTTTGATGTGCTTCTCGATATTGACAAGCACCTTCATGAAATAATCAAGGATGGAAGATCTGAAAAAGGCGACATCACCGTGACTTTAGTCAGCTAGGTCTTCTCATCCCATCTGACTTGTTTGTTTGTAGATGCTTCTCATTAGAGGAGAGTAATACGAATGAGGCTCTTCAGATTCCCTCTGAGAGAGGAGGGAGACACAAGACTCAGTAAGCTAATAAAAGTCATGCGACTCCCAGATCACTCCTTCACGTTATATACAGGTAGAGTTGCTGGGAATGGGGCATTTTTACAGCGGAGCTGCCTACAGTTTGTGGGAAAGTCTCTAGCAATGTGGCCTTTGTGAGTAGTCAGCTATGTGGAGATGGTGTTCCTTTTAAAAATGTTTAAAGATCCCTGGCAGCTTGTGGCAGGCAGAGATGCCAGGGCAGTGGCC
>LOEQ01005961.1:9614-23734 GCA_001685075.1 Bramus lutescens | reverse complement strand
CAAAATTTGAGTCTAAGGATATGTTGCTTTAGAAAAGAGGTTCTGCTTTTGTTTTCACAGATGAGAACCTACGGATTCCTTCTAAACTAATGTGGTTTGATGAACAAGACTCGCTGAAAGATCTCCACAAACCCCCCAAATATTTTGCCCAACAAAAAGCAGGCAGCAGTTTGGAGAGAATTATGCCCAAATTCCCAAATATTGTTTATAATTGTTTTTATTTAAATGGAGATATGATATAGAGATGAATACTTTGTATTGATATGGAACTTGGTTTATTGATACAAATTTTTGGTCAATTTTGTTATATGTATATTTCTCCTCTTGATTAAGGTATTGTGTTTGTGCAGCTCATTTAAAACTGTAATGTATAATTTAAAAATAACTCTTAACAGATAATCACCTATATAGTCAAGCTTGTAGTCAAGTTTGTTAGGTTTTCTAGATGTACAGAGATATTTCAGATAGAAAGTTATTCTTCGAATCTTTCAAAGAGTAAGAGAATATGGCATTTAAAATGTTTAAGAACTTAGGACTTTTCATGACAATGAGACATGTCTGTTCCTGGCATCACCAATCTACTTCAAGTAGATGATGGGCATCAAAGAGGCACTTTAGGGATTTTTTTTAGTTATTTTTTGAAAGAAGCTGCCTGTACTGCTTTTTGAACTAGACATGTAGGACCCACAGAAAATGACTGCTGAATTTTACTAAAGGTTAGACAGTCTTTTGTGGTTCATGCTCCATGAAAGAGTCTGCCAGACATTCGGCAAGACATAAGCAAGCAACTCACACTTTGCCATTACAAGGCAAAACAGATCTTCAAATTTTCTGCTCCCATTGGAAAGGTTGCTGGATATTATGGGCCTGTAGGCTGAAGATGGATGCCCCAATGTTACAAAAGATCTTTGGTGACTCTCCAGGCAGTGAGATGTCTCTGTCAAATCTAGAGTTTTGGAAATTACTTATGATGCACTTCTTGTTTACTTAGGAAATATTATATCCTTTTGGAGTTTTTGATGGAGTTGAAGTAAGATAGTTATAATTAAAAGATAGGTTAGATATCAAACTTTAGACTTTTAGACTATGAAGGTGACATCACCAGGAACCTGTCCTAGAATATCTGCCCTATCATGAGACTTTGAATTTTGTAATCAATGTTCAGTCATCTGCCAAATGTCTTGGGAAAAATTCATTTACTTTTGAAATTTTATTTTGACTACAATAGACAAATAATTTTTCATATTCATAGGTTTAGTATTTGAAAGTTATTCCATTAAAGTAGATGAAAAAAGGGTCCACTCTGTTTCCCTTTTTTTTTCTGAACATTTTGGAAGAACTTTCAACACAACAGTTAAATTTTTTGAAGTCTTAATTTTCTCAAACATAATACAATTTTGCCTGAACTATTCCATTTACTTTTCTGATATAAAACACTCTTAGACATCAATTTATGAAACAGAAAACTATAAATACGAATAAAATGTTAGCTCACTATTGAAAAAATCATGCATTTCTAACTAAATCAATGTCATGTGCTATATTAGATTATAATAAAATGTTAAGTAGTTCATTTCTGCAGCCAGCTCTTACCCATTAATGTACTTAATTGGGGCTAATTACTGAGAATACAAGAAACCAATTTCTAGTGTTTGCAGAATGATAATTTGATTCTAAGCCAAAAAATAGCTTTATAATTGATACATCGTCAATGCTAATTTAATAGAGATGTGGCATAATTTATTTGATCGCAGTCATTATAAAGATGTTCATAACTTCTGGCTACTATTGCTTTATTCTATTTTTTAAAATAATTGTTCTTTGTTTTTTGAAGATTTTTGTGTGTACATGTGAACATGCTTTTGTTCCTTTAATTATCATTAATAGTGGAGAAACCCAGATACTTACCTCAAAAACAACTTTACCAACATCTGTTATTTACTGTCTATTATCTTTTCTCAAATTTAAGCAGTTAAATTTTGTATCAGTTTATTCAGAGAATAGACTGTAATCTCTTTCAGGGGGTAAACTTATCAGTAGAGACGAATATAAATGGATTTTCAGCTCTTGGAGGCCTGTGGTGACCCATGTGCCTGGTCCTCTAGGCCAAATACCTGAAGTCTTCCTATATACCCTCCATTTTCTCACTTTGTGGAGCTTCAGAGTGTCCTTGAAAGTTGTGAGTAGAGCCACAGTAGCCTGGTCTGATATGGTCTCACTGTTGTGCACAAGCCAGCTACCAGCCAGTAGAGTGCTGAATATTGTTTACAGTGAGCCAGTTTAGGTCATCCTCAACAGAAAGCTGTGCTCTGTATTTCAACTCCCCAGTTCTGGGAGCAGTGTCTCCTCTTCTTTTAGATCACCCTCTTCAACTGTATCAGCCTCCTTGGGTCTGTTTCCCTGTGTATCAGTGAGCAAGTACCTTCCATCCATCCACAGGTGAGCAAGATGTCCCTAAAAAAAAAGGAAAAAAAGAGACAAATATAAATGCAATAAATATAAGTAGTTCTGAAAGGATATTAAAACACACACACACACATACACACACACGCAAACACATTTCTTTGGAATTAATTGGTCATAAGAAGCAGAAAGTGTCAGAAGGAGAGACATGTATAAAGGAATTCCAAACTAGCTCCAAATAGGGTATACTAAGTCTTTTTCTTTTTTAAAAAGGGAAACTTACAAATCACAGTGAGGAAATGGAATTGGGGTTCAACAACTAGGTGCAGCCATGGGAAGAAAAGGGGCCAACAGGTGGGACCATGGCTTTTTGGTACCCAAAGTCACACATAAACCTGGTCCAGCTTCTCAAAGGCTAACTAACGGCTGAAGGAGGTTCCGCATCAGTCATAATTTTTTTTCATTTTCAAGTTTTCCATAGTCCTTCACTTTAAAACTAGACTGCTGTAAAATAAATCAAAATCTAGACTGAGGGGCTACAGAGAAAGATCATTTGCTAAGAGTTTACTGTTAAAGTGTAGAACCTGAATTCAGATTCTTGGCATTTTATTTAAGTTACTCAAGGTAAGGTGGAGACAGACAGGTCATTGTAATTTGCTGGCTAAAGAGTCTAGACAAATGGGTGAATTTCAACTTCAGTGAGTAGCACTATTACCACACACAGTATATTAGTATCACTTTTTAGTAATATATAGGGTTCCTTAGAAGAAAATAACTGATAGAATGAATTTGTTAATGAAGGTGATTTATTAGAATACAGGTTGTGGTCCAGCTTGTCCATCAGTGGCTGTCTTCCAATGGAAGGACCAAGAATCCAATTGTTTTTCAGTACACAAGGTTGGATGTCTCATCTGGTCTTCGCTAAACTCTGTAATCCCAAAGAAGTAGTTTGTAAGGCCTGTGAAGAAATTTCTTTGCTTGTGAGAGTGAGAGAAAGCAGATAAAAAAGAACAAGTGTCCTTCCTTGTCCTTTATACTGGCAGCTAGAGAAGACTTGGCCCAGATTAAAGTCTTGTTCCCAGTTCAAAAAGTCTGGATTAGCATTGCATCTTCCCACCTCAAAAATCCGAATTAGAAGTGGGTCCTTCATGTTCAAATGATTTAAATTTAATTAGCCTCAAGATTTGCCTAGCCAGTTGGGTTTGAGTTAATCCCAGATATAGCCAAATTGACGACCAAGGATAACCATCAAAAACACACACACACACACACACAGACACACACACACACAGAGCTATATTTGACATTTAATATAAAAAGGATCCATGTATGTGCTTGTTGGGTATAGTAAGGAGGCCCCTTTTTGTTTCCTGGTCACCCAGACTCCTGAAATAAGCATACAAAAACTGTATTAATTAAATCACCAATTGGCCCATTAGCTCTAGCTTCTTATTGGCTAACTCTTTTATTTATTTATTATGTATATAATATTCTCTCTTTGTGTATGCCTGAAAGCCAGAAGAGGGCACCAGACCCCATTATAGATGGTTGTGAGGCACCATGTGGTTTCTGGGAATTGAACTCAGGACCTTTGGAAAAGGAGGCAATGCTCTTAACCTCTGAGCCATCTCTCCAGCCCCTTATTGGCTGACTCTTACATCTTAATTTAACCCATCTCCATTATTTTATATTTTATCACGATTTTCGTGGCCTACCAACAAGGTTCTGGAGTGTCTATCTTTGGCAGCAGCTCCATGACTTCTCTCTGACTCCTCTCGCTTTCTCCCAGCATTCAGTTTAGTTTTCCCTGGCTAGCACTGCTCTACCCTATCACAGGCCCAAAACAGCTTCGTTATTCCCCAGTGGTATTCATGGCATACAGAGCAGAATCCCACATCAGTTGGGACTATATTTTATTCTCAACTTTTCTTGAGAACCTTCTATAAAATATTATTTTGATGGCTTTAATATTGTTATATTTGTATGAATATATGCATTTGCATATATGTATTTCCATGAAAATATGTATTTAAAACTTTACTAATAAATGAAACTGGACAAATATTCTTTTGAGAATCCAATTGATATATTATCCAGATATTCTAAATCTGGTTTATTGTAAACTTATCTTTAGTTATTTTGTCAGTTTAATTTGATAAATAGGAACTTCAAAAATTTGGAGCTCCTAAGGAAATGTTTCCTTTGCCTATTAATTCACAGACTATCAGTTTGACTTGGGCCCATATGCAGTTCTTTTGGATCCTGTTTATATGTTAAAATATATTGCTGTTGGTTGAAAGTGTTTACTTTAGATCATGGTGAAGAGTGCCTAAGTTAGCTGGAGCCCTGTTCCTTTAAATACTTATTTTGCAGCAGCATAGTTCAACAGTTGTTTAAAATACAGGGTGACACATTGAGATAATAAGCACTGAACAGCAAAAGCCCCTAGAGTGCCCATTTGGGCTAGTTTTGAAACATTTTTAAGCATTGTTTTTCATTTAAATTAATACAGAGTAATTATGTATATCATGGAGTTTTATATATGTTGAACACGTGTGCATTGAGTGAAGTAACCAAATCTGAGTTTCCCATATTACTTGCTTCTTAACATTTTTACACTTCTTCCAAAGTCCAAGAAGAGTTCTTGTCCTCACTGAGACTTGCTGGTAGAGCAGACTCACCAGATGGCTGGGTATTTGGTCAACAAAGTATTAGGAGGAAGAGTTGTGGCAAAAGCGAGTATTTTTTTGTGACCATGGCTATGTTGTGCCTAAGTTCTGAGACCCACAAGAAGACCACCATGGAGCCATACTCTTCCGAATGCAAAAACAACATCTAATTTATTATGTACAGGCTATCACAGCTCCCCTGCCCTACAGTCTGACACAGCAGACGGAGGGAGAAGGATCCTGTCTACTATTGTAAAGAGTTTATAAAGATGAAAACCCAAGATAGTCACAAGAATACAGTTTCAAAGTACAAAATTTCTTATCCTATATCACAATTGGCTAAAGGTTAGGTAAAGCTTAGCTTTTAGTTCCTGATAGGCTATTATTGTTTAAGGGGGACAGAAATAGCCCCCTGATCACATCCTCCAGATATATGCTGACCCTTTGCTATCCACAGGGGCTGATTTGAATTCTATCTGATTTGTCCATCATTACTAAACTGATAGGGGAAGTGGGTGGTCAACATTTTCTGTATGACTATGGATGGAGGAATGGGCTGCAGTCAGCTTTGTGTAAGTTGGGTTTTTCCATTAACTAATACTTCCTTTAATAAGGGTCCATTGTCTTCTGCTTGTCCTGGGTCTGGGGTGTAATTCAAAGTCCCAAAAGGTCCCAGCAAGGAAATGAAATCTTTTCCGGACTCTCAGTTATTACATGTTACACTCTGAATTTAAGCTTTATTTCTTATGAATAAAGGGGCAATTGAGACTTAGCTTACTGGTTAAATACAGAGAATCATATTGTAATAATGGTGTCAAGTAGTTTTTTGGTGCTAATGTATAGATGGATGACTACTACTTTGGGAATTATTCTAAAAATCAGGATCTTGTAAGTGGTCAAACTCAATATCAAAACAAAACAAACTGCACCTGAGAAAAATATTTTTTTAACGTTTAATATTTTCTTCAATTGTGAGTCTTTCTTTTCTAGGTTGTTTTAAATTTAGACAAATGTTGACATAGTTGCAATGCAATATAAGCACAAGTAAATTATCACTTAACATATGAATACATACCTATAAATATATTTATATATGCATGCATGGGATATAAGTGTGTATGTCTGTGGTGTTTCTGTAGATGATACAAGTATAGAAAAATACATGTATATATTTAGAAATGATATATATTTCTAAAATAAAGTTGTAATACTCAAGAGAATATGGGACACTAGTGAAAGTATAAATAAAAGTAATCATAAAAATTTGAATAGGTTACAAAACATGACAAACTTTCTAAATATTATATGACAGTAACCCATGCATTTTTAATTTAATTTTTAGTAGAATATGATCTGAATGCTTTAGATGTTTCTTAAGGAGGAATGGTTTCCATCACAACAGGAAAGTAAGCTTGTCCCATGATTATTGACAACAATCCTTTTTATTCTACAAGTTTTTACCCATTGAATTTAGATTTGCTCATTGTTAATTCTTTGTTTCAGAGATCCTAAAGTATAAAATCAGGAAAGAGAAGCTATTCCAGAGTCTGTTTGAAGAAACTTACTAAAAATGTTCACTGAATCACCATAGACCATGCATCAAACAACTTATGGAAACAGAGGCAGAAACCCACTAAACTGAGCTCCCAAGGTCCAGCTGAAGAGTTGGAAGAGTGACAATGTGAGCAGAGAGGTCAAGACCATGATGGGTTCACCCTCTGACACAGTCTACCTGAGCTAACGGGAGCTCACTAACTACAGCTGGACTGGACAGAAGATCAAGTCTGGGCTCCAGCATAGGCAGGGATAGCAGGTCAAGTCAGAGCTCCAGTACAGGCAGCTTGAGATCCTCTGTAGTCTCTTTAGGGATCTGCCTTTCCTGTGTAAGTGCTTCTCACAGACTACAGACTTCACCACCATTACTTTCTTGTTTACTTTCTTCTTTCTTTAGTTTGCTTTGGTGAATGTGATTGGGAAGAGGAATTTTAACAGCAAAAATTGACATGATATTTTATGTATCTGCTAAACTAATTAAATTTTCCATCCTTCTAAGTCAGTGTTCTGCTCTCAGAAAATTATGAGCAATATACAGAGCCACACAAGACATCTCATGTTATGTTTATTTCAGGAACACAGCCTGTTGAAGTTACTTCAAAGAGAATAAATTAATACAGGAACTCAATTCTTCCTAGCCCTTCGGAAAGGCTGAGAAAGCCATGGTTATGATTGTGGAAGACTCTGCTGACTTGCAAGAAAGCTAGAGAAAACTGCTCCATGACCAGCTTTCTTTAAGACAAAGGATATGGTCCTCAGAAAAGTCGGAAACTATGGCAAATGCTCATGTACTCTTTCATGATGCGCGGAAATATCTTTAGAATATAACATTTGTTCCTAAGGTCATTAGCTTCAGAAGTAATATCTCTATCTTTTCATTCCCATAAGGGATGCGTTTGTAACATAGTTAATAAAAACCCAGAGACAGATATCGAGTTTCAATCTGCAGGTCAGAAAAGCAAAACAGGTAGCCTTTGACTCCTACTTTTACCTCAGTCTGAAATGGGTGCACAGCCTCCAGGAATCTCATAAGGAGACTGTGTATGAAAGACCTGTCTCTTCCTGTTTTATATTCCTCTCTAGTGCTGGGATTAAAGGCGTGCACCACTGCCCCCTGGTTTCTATGGCAAACTAGTGCGGCTACTGGGATTAAAGGTGTGTGCCACCACTGCCTGATCTGTAAGGCTGATAAGTGTGGCTATTTCACTCTCTAAAATTCAGACAACTTTTATTTATTAAAATACAAATGAAATGTTATTTCAGATGTGAACAAGTTATGTTTCAACATGTATTTATATCTCAAAGGATCTACAACTTTGCAACATTTCAAACACTAACCCTGGGAGAGTTACAACTCTATAAAGAGAGCAAGCCTTACAAAGACTACTTTAGATTGACTCCTATGTTGTCATGTCATTTTCCAAAAATAATCCAATTAAAATCAAAGGAAACAACTAGTATTTTTCCTAACCCCTGTCAGCAACTCCTCATAGCTTAATGCTATAACTGTGTTTACACTCTGATACAGAAGATCTATCTGCATTTTATAAGATAAAAATAAATAAAACAAATGAATGACAGCATGAGTTCCTCTGCTTTCAAGCCTGATAACTTGTGACCAAGAGATATTTACAGTAGTTACAAAATTTGACCAAATTCTATTTCTTTCCTTGTGTCTTGATTTTGTTGTTGATGGTTTGATTGATTTTATCTCTTCAAAATTTAGTCAACACAATTGTTTTATGATTATAATAACAAATCATATAATATTATTTCCTACATAAAGAAGTCTTAAACAGTTTCAAAATCTATTGCTGAGAAAGCTCTGCTAAATTGAAAGCCTTTGGTTCAGAGCCACTTCTGAGGAAAGGCCAGACAGCAACTGTAATGGAGGCTATAAAAATGCATAGGAAACCAAGTAATTCACAAGTGATGAATAGTGACAGTGGTATAGATAAGATCTCTGCTGATAAACACACCACCGACTTTAGAAAATACAAGGAGTAATTAGACTAAATAGAGATATAAACACTGAACATGTATAAAAAATACCAAAAATAACACCCCTGAAAGCATAAATTTTTTTCATAAAGGGGGAAACGAGGTTGATTTAAGTACTTTTGAAGCAGAAAACTCATTTAGTTATTTTATGAGATAAAGACTCTCACTGTAAATCATCCCTATATTTGTATGAGGGCAAAATAAATTGCCTTGATAAAATCAAACTGATTTAAGGTACACTTCTTTAATAGCGCTAGATGAATTTTAAGTGTCCAATTTCTTGGATCAAGGATAAAACAAATTTCTTGTTCACACAGAAGGAGATATACAGACACTATAAGTTCAGAGTCTCACAAACCTTATCCAGATGATTTACCCTTAGCAATAAATTTAGACTATTTTCTCAATTGTCTTTTGCTTCTTATAAGAGGAACATGAACATCCATCTAACTTTTAGATTTTTATTGCAGTAAAATGCCTGAGAGTACCTTCAGAAACAATAGTCTTTTTGAAATTGAGCTGTGAGCCAATATCAGCTAAAAGTTAATGTCTGTATTTGATGATGGATAAATAATTTTCAAAAATTTCTAATTAGATAAAGAGTTTTGCAGTTTCTCAGTTAAGCACCGAATCTTTATGTGGTCTCACAACTTTTGGCGGATAGGCCAAGTGATATCCTCATAGGCCTAAACATCTGTCTGGGATGGTGCAGGCAGACTTCAGAACCTCCTCAACGTTGGAACTTTCATGACTCTGTAACCACTACCATATGGTCAACTCTGCCAAATTCTGATGCCAACTCAGTATGGAGCCTGGACCTTTGGAAACAAAGTTTCTGTAAGTCCTATGTGCAGGCGCTGGGAGAACACTTCCTAGCTAGTTTTCTTTCCGGTAACAGGGAACTCCCATGCACACATTCTCCTTGTAGACTCTCCCATTAACACATTGCATTTACACAGCCTGAAGCCACAGTGGGTGGTGTCTTGCCTTTGAGATTATCCTTCATGGTGCCCAAATTTAAAGGAGTTTCTTTTTAAGAGTTTCAGTCTCTTTTATGTGACATAGATGAGTTGTTGTAGCATGTGGGGGCCTGCCTGTTGGTGTTTATGTTCTGCCCAGTTCCCCGCAGCCGGCAAGCACCAAAGAAAATAACACAGAGACCTCCATAAGTTATAAAATTGATTGGCCCATTAGCTCAGGCTACCTATTAGTTCTTGTAGCTTATATTAACCCATTATTCTTATCTATGTTAGCCACATGGCTCGGTATCTTTCTCAGCGGGGTAGATCACATATTTCTTCTTCAGTGATTTGGTCAGTACTGCAAAGAATGGGCTTCTTCCTTCCTAGAATTCTCCTGTTCTCATCGCCCCACCTCTACTTCCTGTGTGGTTGACCCACCTATACTTCCTGCCAGTCCAATCAGTGTTTATTTAACACATTATTGAAAGAATACAGACAATTCTCCCACACAAAGTTGTAACTTAATCTTTCCCAACCTTTTTTTTTTATACAAAATACATTCTTTTTGTTGTCTCTTTTCTGTTTGGCCTCATTTCTTGCCTTTTTAAAGTATAGATCCAGATAAGAATGGTAAACAATAACTCTGTCATTTAAATACAATATAGCTTGAATACTATACTACCTTGAAATTCTTATACCAAACACTCAAGTCCTTTAAATTTTGGGCTCATCCAGAACATTAATACAATACAGCTATTGTATAACCGAGTATAACCACTGGCCTTTATTTCATTCAGTGATAGAGTCCTTGTCACCCTCTTAAATGTCCTAAACTAAACCTCATTCTTAATTTAACTTAGCCTCTGGTATTCCAAACACCCACCAGAATGACTCTGCCTATAACATTTATGAGACTTCCCAACCTTTCCACAATCTGCCCACAAACCTGTTTTAAAGGCCCAACATCCATTATTGGGTTTATTAAACCCACAATCCGCATCTCTCAGTGACAATTTGCTTTTTTGCAGCTGTGACAAAGTAACTCGCAAGTTGTTATTTGGGTTTACAGTTCAAGAACGTGCTGTTCATCATGACAAAGAAGTTGTGGTGGCGGGGCAAGAGATGGGCTAGTCATATATCAGCTGCATTTGAGGTTCATAGAGTGCCTAGGATGTCAGGGTATACAATGAAATCTTAAAGCATGCCATCAGCGACTCACCTCCTCCAGGAAAGTTCTGCCTCTAAAAGGTTCCACCACTTTTCCAAGCAGTGACACTAGCTAGATAGAAATTGTTCAAACACAGAAGCCTGTAAGAATGTTAGTGTCCTAGATCTTGTAAGTTATGCTAGATGTAGTGGACATTTGACTATGTCTTCCTAGTCTTAGAGAACAAGTATGTGCCACACCTGTTTTTGTATATGTTATATAGTCATCTGAGAATCAAACTCAAGACCTCAAATTTGTCTGGAAATCACGTTACCAAGATATTTCCCAGCCCCAAATCAAGTTAGATTTTAAACAATACTAACTCCCCACATTTCCTTTTTTCAAAAAATTATACTGCAATTTTCAGTTCTGTACCTTGACATATAATTATGCAACAGTTATGTAAAGAAAATTAATTTCATGATATAAATTTTTGAAACAAAGTATCTCCTGTAGTCAACATTCGCCTAAAATTAATGAAAATGATAATCAGACTGTCCATTTAGGTTGTTTTATGTAGCTATAGTTTGAAAAGATAGGAGAAGCTAAAAAATGTGCACATCTGTGAAGCACAGAAAAAAATAATAACAAATGCATGCTCTGGAGCTGAGCTCACTTCACCAGGGATACATTGCATTCCACTTCTGCTATATTTGGATGGATGCAACTCTTCATTTATACCCAATAGGGAAATAAAAGCTTTCTGCTTCTACACAATGAGGTAATGAACAGCATAAATAGTTCATATAATTTCTGGTTGTGCATCATCTACCTAATAACAATTCACAAAACATATGAAAATGTGATATTACTGCTTTTTGAAATAAATGTTTATAGAGAGGTGATTATTTTCTCCTTCCATGTATTGTGTGAGGCTTTAATGCCTTCATATCTCAAATTTGCTTATTTTAATATTCAGCAATAATACCCCATTTTGATTTCTGCTTACACAAATTTTCTCTCTGAATATATTTTATTCCTCTTGCCTATCCCAGGTCTTTCTTTCATCGCTGCACATTTTAGTATTTTATTCTATTCTTGCTTAGAAGCATTGCATCATTTTAAGCCTTTTTATTTTTTACATTAATTTACTAACATTAGAACATATACTCATATTCCTACAACCCAAACAGTCTTATGCTGTTATTTCTGTTTTATAATGGACATACAATTTCTGAAAGGTATCTGATAAAAGAAAAAATCCCCTATCCCCTTGAATGTATTCATTTCTCTCTTAAAGCAGTCTGTAGCAAATTGGGTTTCTTCCAATAAAGACTCCATGTGTACTTTTAATTCTCTTTTCTTTTTTGCCACAGTCCGAAACTCAACACTCAACACTTCATCTGCTGTAAAGTGTCACTGTGCATGGTGCTTATGCATGGGATGATAACTTATTAACACAAGTTATTGTCATTGCATCTTATGAACTAAGTGCACAGCTAATGTGAGAGATAATGTTGTTTAGATTTTTTAGGGCTGGAGAGATGGCTTAGAGGTTGAGAGCATTGCCTGCTCTACCAAATGTCCTGAGTTCAGTTCCCAGCAACCACATGGTAGCTCACAACCATCTGTAATGGGGTCTGGTTCACTCTTCTGGCATGCAGACATACACACACAGACAGAATATTGTATACATAACAAATAAATATATATTAGATTTTTACAGGGTTCATTTTCTTCAAGGGAGCTACTAATTCTGGCTTTACTTATGATTTCCCTCTGCTGAGTGATGTCTTTACTTCTACTGTTTCATCAAAATTCAATATAATATACAGTTAAATAATAGTTATTTTCTGTGCCGTATGTATGATTTGATCTAAGCATATATAATGAGATTTCATCTAATAAATAATATGCCTTTATAATATTTTATTTTATCTCTTGATAATTCAAGGAGAAGAGCTTAGAAATACCATATGAGAAGGTTTTTATACACACCGAGATAACTTAGAAAGAGGTATAACACAGACTTTAGAAATATCGACTATAAACTTAGTGGCTCTTGCTCACAATTCTGAGATGAAAGAAACATTGACAATTTATGTCAAGTACCCAGATTTTTCCCTTGGAAGAACTGGCCTGTTTATGTGGCTACTCATCAGCAGGGGACCATTCTGGTCTGCAGGACAGATGCAGTAAAGGAATAAACGCTCCCTTGGTGGAATGAAAGAAGTATTGTATTTCTTCATTTCTTGACCAATGCAAATCAGGCAAGTCAGTGGGAGGATGAAACTGATCCTGGACAGCACTTCCCCTATGGAGTTAGGGCTGAGTTATTCTCTGTCCTATTTTCAACTATTACAAAAACCACTGTAGTTTACCTTTCCAATCATGTTTCGGCCTTAGGGTGTTTTTCTCTTGTACAGCATAGGCCTTTTAGATACAGCTCCAGAAAATATTCTACATTGGAATTGAACTGTGATAATTCTGGTAAAGCCCAGATGTCCTTTGATATATGGCTGAAGTGTTCTGTGAAGAGACATAAAGTTAGCCAACTTTACCTTGAGAGTCAGAGTCAGAAATCATAAGTGGATTTGGTCTGGCATATACAAAGACATGAATACACTATTTGAAATGCATTGACTACATTCTCATACAAACAGTTCATAAAGGGTAAGTAGGAGACCTTATGTCCTGGAACATGGGGAAAGGGGGAGCTGAGTTCCTGTTTCGTCAGGAACACAACACAGACGCTACAATGTTTGGGTACTCTTGTAACAACATTGTGACACCATTGCTGCCCAATGGCTGCTACAGGACTTCAGGGGCATCCCTCGGAGATTATAACATGCTATAGCAGTGAGGAAGAGAGGCAGGGAAAGAAGTACGACACGAAAGTATAAAGAGTTTAACCTCTTGTCTCCCCATTTTCCAGATACTTGCAAGAACTCCATGATTGCTAATTCCAAAGATCTCTTTAGAAAGGATCCTGGAATGAGAGTGTTGAGGGAGAAAAATGGGAGAGCAAACAAAAATAAGGTACAGCATACACATATGTAAAGGCAGGTCACAACTACCATGGTTCTAGGGGAGAATATGCTATTCTTCTGCTAGAGGCATACAGTAATAAGGTGAATCCTAATGGCTTAGAGATACGCCAATAGATCAGAAAAGCAGTCAAACTTCATCAGGGAAGCGTCTTTTGCAATAGACAGCAATTAACACAGAGACCCACAATTAGACAAGGTGCAGAGAGTGAAAAGCTTTGGAGCACTAAGTTCTTTTTTTTTTAATAAAAATTTCCACCTCCTCCCCTCCTCCCATTTCCGTCATTCCCCCCCCACTTCCCCTCCCCCTCGCTCTCCAATCCAGAGATCAGTCAGG
>LOEQ01005960.1:62981-81538 GCA_001685075.1 Bramus lutescens | reverse complement strand
GAAGAAGAAGAAGAAGAAGAAGAAGAAGAAGAAGAAGAAGAAGAAATAAAAAGAAGGCTGGGGATGTAGCTCAGCATAGAGGACCATGTGTCTAGAATGCACAAGGCCCTGTGTTGACCCCATAGTACTGCAAAAGGAAGCAGCAAATGCAGATCCCTCCACAGAAACTGGTACAATGTGGGAGACATTTCTCAGCCTTTGCGACATTAGTGGTATCTTGGGTGCATCTGACTGTACGTGATCTTCAGAAAGGCTCCCCTTTTGGCACAAGCACTGTCATTCCCACAAGTGTCCTTAGATAAGATGGCTTCAAGAACATAAAAACATCTCGCTTTCTCATGACGAGAAACAAACAAGCAGAGCTATCATCATGGGGACTTCGGGGGGCTGAGGCAGGGATTGGAGCATTCATTTGTCGTGCACACTCCACACGAAGGCTGCAGGCATCTTTTCACTGGTCAAAGTAACACAGGGCAAGAGGGCATGGATATTTACAGCTCACAGGCTTATTGCCCTCAACATGAATTCCCAAAAACTGTTTCAAAGGCTATACATAAGACATTGCTGATGAACTATGCATTGACAGTTGCATAGTTAAATGCATACAAATATGCATTTATGTTGCTGGGTCGTCTAGAGTTTAATGTGTCCTTAAACACATTGCTTCGCACTAAACAAAAGTCTTTGGTGACTAAGCAAAGAAATAGCTTCCCAAAGCGTCAGCAAACACAAAGGCCTAGCTATTGGCAGCAGAAACAAGGAATCCTTTAAATCCATTTGATCCAAATGGAAAGTGGAGGAAGTAACATGTCTAACAGCAATAAAACCCCAGACAAAACACTGCCATGAAACAGGCCTTATTTACCCCATCCAAGCCCAAGGTAGCTGGGCAATTAGTTTTCTTTAAACAACAGCTTGCTTTGCTGACATCTCATATTTCAGAGGCAGCTGTTAGCCAAATATAGCCCTGTTTATTCACTCCCTAGAAGGCTGTTTTAAAAAGAGCTTCTTCTGGTAAAAAAAAAATGTTGCATCGTGGAATTGGGGACAATGTGAAAAGTAGAGCTTGATGTTTGTGTTCAGATAAACATCTGCTTAAGTCCAGTTTTCCGTTCCTGAGGAATCTTCATTCCGTGCCATTAGGCACACTAAATGGTTAAGTCTTCCTTGTTTTGGGTCACGGTGGATTCCAAATATAATAGGAGAAATTTCTCAAGGCCGAGTTCTTTGTTCTGGCACAGGGAGACCAAATGTGATACTATCTGAGTACATCTAGTGTCTGGCACACAGTTGTAAGTTGGTTTGTCCTTGTTGAATATGAAGATAGAAAATTATCTAGAGCACCACATGGTGACTTCCGGCTAAAATCACAGTTCTCATGAGGCTGAGGCAGGATGAGCTTCAGATCAGCCTAGCTGGTGGTGAAAGCCTTTCCAGCAAAGCCTCCACACTTGAGATCTAGTCTTCAATATCCCTTGCTTCCAAGAAGGGCACTAGTTACTGACAACAATCGTGCTTGGTCTCTAGCTTACTGTTGCCTTCTCAGTCTACTGTCTGGGAACAAAATCCCTTGACACAGGCCTCTCAGTTCTGACAGCTACCCACTCCTGTGAGACCAGGGTCCTTATTTCAGAGTGAGAGTGATTCCAAACCGTCATCTAGGCTGGTTGAGAACTCACTCTGACTGCAATGTTTTAGAAGCAATTTTGCATCCTTTTACAG
Source organism: Bramus lutescens (assembly GCA_001685075.1). Lineage (NCBI taxonomy): Eukaryota > Metazoa > Chordata > Mammalia > Rodentia > Cricetidae > Bramus > Bramus lutescens. The sequence continues at coordinate 79,816 of LOEQ01005960.1, read as the reverse complement.
CAGGAGCCAGAAAGCCCAACAGCCATTCCTCACTGCTGTATAGGTCTGTGCCCCTCTCGTGGAAGAAAACAGAACGAGGAAGTAAGATTTACTGTTCTCAGTGGGTGAGGTACATCAAAGATGGGGGTGGAAGGCCTGTGCCTGTTCTGCACTTGTTGATATGGGTAGAGTCCAGAGACTGCTCATCACAGTCCCTAGGGTTGCATTGCAGGCTGGCAGATTTCTGTGAGTTCAAGACCAGCCTAGCACACAAAACAAGCGCAGTCCAGGACAGCTAGGGCTGCTCCACAGAGAAATCCTGCATGGAACCCCCCATCCCCACAAGAAGGTCTCATTCTGCCTGCAGACAATTGTGGTCATTTCATATTCAGAGTTATTTTTCATTAGTGCTTGCTCTTGATAAAAGGTTTTCAGAGCCCAAAGCACTTCTACAACTGCTCAGATCGAAGCAGCCACCTCTTTGGGCAGAATAAGAATTCGGCAGTCTTGCTCATGAAGACGCCACGCCGGCCACCATGAGGGGCTGAGACCAGTGGCAGTGCCGCTGGGCATGAAACCTGTTCCAGAGACCACGATACAGCAACCATTCCTGCGGTCTCACATCACAGCATTTTGTGTCTAAAATGTCTGGGAGTAGCGCAACACTCAGTCACCACCAAGGTTCCTTCCAAACACGAAGTAGTGATAGTAATTAACCACTACAACCGCGTTCGTTACCCAGTTACTTGCATAACAGAGAACACAGCTCAGATCATTTCACACGAGTACTGCCTCCAGAAGATTGTATTTTATTTACTTTTCTACACCAAACAGTAGGTACTAGGCAGGAACACTTCAAACTCTACAGGTCCTCTGGAAGGTAGATTAAGGACAACAGTACTTGAAGCTACAATAGGAGCAATGCTCTATAAACAATCTTTAAAAAAAATTAAGGTATAATCTAACTTCAAGTGTGCTTCAAATTGGGAGTATTTAAATTTCAAACTAATCACTGTGTTCGTCAGGACTCTTGAGATTAAATGTCAGAAACCCAATTCCAATTAAGTTAAGCATTAAAAAAAAAACGGGGGAGTGGAGGTGAGGGGGGCCAAATCCCCAACTCATACCCCAAAGAAAATATAAGGAGGCTCTGGTTTTAAGGCAACACTGCGGGAACCAGGACCTCTCTAGTCACGCCCCCAGTTGACATGAGCATCAGGAAAACATCACGTGAAAATTTCTGGAGCCAATGGCATTCGACCACTTACTACCAATCTGCCTAGGTGGGTCCTATGAGATGGGCGGTAACAGAGTTAGAAACCCCTAGGCTGGCCCCCTGGCACTGGGGATCTGTAAACACTTGAGGAAGTTTCTGGAAACTGGATGGACTGAAGACTAGTGAACTTGTTCATGTGAGACAGAAGCCGCTACAGTCGGAGCACAACGCTACAGGAACTTCCCTGACTCCAGCGAAGCACAGGGGGCAGAGTCTGAGTGATTATAAACTGAGCTGGCGAAAGGAACAAAACAAGTCACCTCAGTCTTCAAGACCCTTCAAGTATTAAACAAACTAAAGCACTTCAGCCCTTCCATTCTGAGAAGAGCAGGAGCTCCCGACGGTTCTTCTGACTACTAGCAGACAAACCAGGCTGCTTCTCAGAGTTACACTAAGCAACATAACTTCCAAAGTGAGTGATTGCAGCTAAATATTGGACAAGGCCGTTTTTAGACACTGCTGTCAAGAGTTTTCTGGTTTTCCGGTTAGGCTTGGAAGCCACAGCAGGACACTCTAACCCACCTCTGACCACGGATGGCACAGGAGTCCAACTGCACAAAGCTTTCAAAACAACCTAAAAAAACTTTCCTTCCGCTCTCGACAGCCCTCAGTCTCTGGCAGTAAAACTTGGCCCATTTTGGTGCACGTACATGTTGGTTTTATGTTACTAAAAAAGCCCTGTTGATCTCTCAGATCTTGGACCTCCTCATCCACACTTAAACACAAGTAGAGAAACTCTCCGAAGGCAGATTATGGTCTCCATGTAGCAAGAAACTGACAAGAAGACTCCAATACCCAGGGGACAAAAGGTCCTTCAAAGAACACAAAACCAAGAGCAGCTCCTTCTAGAGTGCACTGCCCAGGTGCAAGAACAGCTGCTGCTAAGTCTGGGATGATTCCCTCCACAGTTCCTCGCAGCAAGGTCTACTTCTGGGACAGCAACAAACAGCCACCACAGTGAAATCTACACATATACAGAATTATATTTAAATTCATATGGAATATTTACATGTTAATTAAGTTATATGTAAGAAATTAGGAAAAGTCCAGGTGATGGTTTACAAACAAACAAACAGAAGGAAAACATACAAGACAGGAAGAGAGCCAACAGTAAATGTCACTATGTGGCCCTGCCACAGCAGGCAGGGATTTCCACAGAAAACTACATCTTCTTAATCTGATTGTCCAAGTCATCAAAGTACGGGTGCTTCAGGGCCATTTTGCCAGAGATTCGTTTGGCAGGATCATAAACAAGCATTTTCTGGAAAGAAAGTAAGAAATAAACTTAGAAAATGAGCCTTTTAAAAATCCCATAAGCCTTAGCTTCCTCCAGCAGTGAGCCACGCAAGTAATTGCAGTGAGTGCCTGCTTAAGGGAACTTCACCAGCTCACTATCAAGCCTGCCCTCTACCCCTCCAAGATGCTCAGGCTCACGGATCTGTTATAAATTATAAAATAAGCACTCAGACAATTTTAAAACCAAAACATAAATTTACAGATTATCTAATTAATTACATCTACCATGAGAATTTCATATCCACCTGTTATTCACAACGTTCCTGAAAAGGTGGCGATCGACTACTGTGTTTCATGAGACAACACTTGGCCAAGCCAGTAAAGAACCCACAATGTGTTTTTATAACACAGCTACAATAGATGGATTATTTACAGTAAACCAACGTATATACTCTAGAGAAAGTATTTGATCTTAAATTTGTTCATACATATTATCTTTATAGAAAATTAAATCAGTAAGACTAAAAGCCCAACCCACCCGGACCAACAGGCCTTTGAATTACAGTGTAGTGGAGGAAGACCTTGAAATTCATGATCCTCCTACCTCTACCTCCCAAATGCTGGGATTATCGGCATGTATACCAGGTTTGTATGCTGCTAGAGACCAAACCCAAGGCTTCGTGCACACTGGGCATGATACTGAGCAGGGCTACATCTACACTCAGGCCTGACAGATACCTTTGCTAACTAGTTACCACCTAAACTCCTGCATTCATTTAGGATTTTATAAGGCTTTGATGACATATCAGTTAATCCTCAAAGAATATGCTGCACCCTCCAGATTAAGATTCCAAGTCTCTCTAGTACATTAAGAAATTTGTTCAAATCGGGCGGCACTCAGGAGGTAGAGCTAGATGGATCTGGCCAGCCTGGTCTACATAGCGAGTTCCAGGAGAGGCTCCAAAGCTAAACAGAGAAAGCCTGTCTTGAAAAACCAAAAGGGGGAAAAAAAAAAAAAAGAACGAACTTGCCCAAATCTGAAAACATGGGGGAAAAAAAAACTGAAACCTGAAGCCAAGTCTAATCAATAATCCACAGTGGCTTCCAACTGTGGGAAATTTTGCTTCTCAGGGCCTGCTAAGGACACAGACACTGCTGTACGTGGCACAGCTGTCTTCCGGAAGAGTGCAGAGGACAATGACACTGCCACAACGCTCAGCAGGGACAAGGCCACAGCAACAATTAGCTAGGTCAGGGTGTCAGCTCCACTGAGGAAACTGGGGTACAGGATTGACTTGTTAAATGAAGTGAAATTCTTTACATTCAAAGCTTGAGAGCTAAGAATGTAACCCAGTAGAGTCCACGGCCAAGGCCCACGGAAACCCTACCTCCCATTCATGACCGCAGCACCATAAAACAAACAAATAATCAAACAAGCACGACAAGCAGTCTGGACCCTGGATGTGGAATGTTCCCAAGTTGACAAATGATAACAATATGTGAAATGTGTATGGGCTGCAGAGTCTGAACAAATCTGAACTCCATTTGGTGGCACAATCTATAGATTAAAACAGAGCTGAAAGACCAACTGGAAAGTGTATTTGATCCTTCTATAAATTAAAATTTAAATACTGCTCTATCTACAACTTTCCTAAAACAGGCCTTTAACAGTTATTGTTCTTGCATCATTTTTTTAAAGAAAATAACTGCTATCTGGGGAAGCAATGTAACTGAAGAAAAACAAAATTACGTTAGTTTTCCGAGAGAAAACTAGGCCAGCCCTGAGAAACAGCATTTACATTTAGCCTGAATAAATCAAATTATCAAGCAGTTGTCAACAAAGTACAATATGGTAAACAGAAAAAACAGCCAGAAAGGAGTCATTACAATTCAGCAACTACTCTGGGCTAAAAGGGTGTGAGCCCTGGCCTGCTGCAGCATGTCCACTACCAGAATGAGAAAGTCTAACACCGAAGCTTGTGTTTGTCACTCAAGACCATTAGCGCACGGGCATCTAACTCCAGGACTCTCCTCCTGCCGCATGCTCAGTCACTCCCATGGGTCACTGTGAACAAGCACTACGCTCAAGCCGTAAAGCACTGCTGGCTTACTGAGAGCAAATCCAAGCCGTTTTCATCCAGGTTCTTGACGTGGGACGCGAGGCTCCCTGGCTTCCACTTGGGAAACGTGTTCTTGTAGTCCTGCAGAGACTCTACTTCTGGCCACACTTCGTTGTTAGGAGTACCCAGAGCTCTGAAAGAAACATAAAATGCTATCACCTACATGGTGCCTTTATCATGTAACCTTACAAACTTTTTTAATAGTTTAGGCATAAAACACAATTACCTGAAAATCCTAAAGAGCTGGTCAATCTCTGAATCACCATGGAAAAGCGGCTTCTTTGTTGCCAGTTCTGCAAATATGGTACCTATGCTCCAGATGTCAACGGGGGTAGAGTAACGAGCTGATCCCAGCAACACTTCTGGAGATCGGTACCACAGCGTCACTACCTGGTACAAGACAAGCACACAGAGTAAGCATGCTACATACAGCTGCTTCAGTGGGCTAGCTTTAGAAAGCTGTGTAGGTCTCACCAGGAGTTTAAGTCAATTCAAGATGTGAGAGTTAGCCAATAAGAGGCTAGAGATAATAAGCCAGGCAGTAATTTAATTAATACAATTTCTGTGTGGTTATTTTACGGGTTAAGCTAGCTGGGCGGCGGGACACTGCCCGCTCATCCTCATACAACACTCAACAATATACAAAATACTTAGTGAAACTATTTTATTTCTAAGTTCTGCCCATTAGTGGGTAAAAACAATAAACATTTTGCTTTTCAAATCATTAAAGTAGAAGGATCAAAGTAGCTATAGCCTGACTGGGCTTAGTGGGACACACCTTTAACCCCAACACTTCAGCACCTGAGGGCAGAGGTAGGCAGATCTCTGTGAATTGGAGGCCAGCCTGGTCTACAAAGTGAGTTCCAGGCTAGCCAGAGCTACATAGTGAGACCCTATAGTCTCGAAAACAAACAATAACAACAAATAGTCACAGCCTGCTATGGTCCAAAAAAATTAAAGCAGAAAAAGCACTAAATACTAATGATGGTTTGGGAATGGTACTATACAAAGTGTAGGTTTTGTTTAAATGCTAACATGGTAACTAAAATTAACAGGTTTAAGAAACATTAAGCCAAAGAATAACTGATTAGTGATTTAGAACTAATCAACCATAGTAGTATATTCTGTGACCTCTAGGAACAAAGTCAACAGCAGTTACAGCCAAAGATAACTCATGTAACCACTGTGAAAAAATAAAACGGGACAAGACAGGGCCGAGAAGGCAGTCAGTGAGAGCACGTGTGGCATCTGAGCCCCAGCACTACATTCACGGGCACAACAGTGCCTACTCAGGATCTCAGCACCCAAGAGGCAGGGGCAGGCATCAACAACTACCCAGAGAAATGTGAGGACAGCAAGGGCTACAGGAGACCCTGCCTCAAAAACCCAAAGAAACAAGGCAGGAAAGAGACAAGGGTCTGGTCACCTGACACTACAGACTCCAGATTCACAACTCCCCAGCCATCAGTGTTCTTGTGCTGTACAAGTTAATGCCCTTTCAGAGAAACAGAGGAACCCAGTCTGGTGATGTACACTACAATCCCAGCTCCCAGAAAGGTAGGATTCACAAGTCCAAATCTATCTAGTCCAGTGACTTCAAAGCCAGTTGGGGCAACTTAGACTCTTCCTCAAAGTAAGAACACAGTTCAGGGATAGAACACTTGCCTGGTATATGAGGCCCTAGGTGCAAGGCCCACGGCGGAGGAAAATAAAAATAAATAACCAAATTAAATACCAACAGTCAACAGAACACTGACAAAACTTAATGGGGCTATGGGTACAATTCAGTGATAGAGCACTTGACTATCATGGGCAAGGACTGGGGCTTAATCTCTACACTCCCTCCCTTAACTATAGCTACTATTTCCTAAATGTATCAGAATAACACAGACCTCAGACAATAAAACCTGCCTTTGAGTTGATCTAAATGGCCACAGCAGGGTCCAGTTAGGGGGAACTACAGCTCTGGGAGAGATCAATACAGAGAAGTTAAAACCCACCAAAGTCCTACTTCTATGAGACCTCTTCAGGAATCTCCGCCGGTAAAAGATGCCAACAGCTCCAGCTACATTTTCACAGAGTGGAAACTTATCTATTTCACATTTAGTAAGAGCAACTTCAGAGACAAGAAGCAATAAAGTGATACTACACAGCAGAATCTCTTTCTACCCGAAAATTTCTTTCTCGGTGTAAGAAATTTACCTCATGTGTGTACACTCTGATCGGTATCCCAAAAGCTCTGGCAAGGCCAAAATCCGCCAGTTTGATTGTGCCTTTGTCATCAATCAATAGGTTTTGAGGTTTCAAGTCTCTGTGGAGAACTCTTCGGGAGTGACAAAACACAATCCCCTGGAGGATTTGGTACAGGTAACTCTAGAAAAGCAAGTCAAATATTTAATCAGTTATGATGCAAAGAAATAGTTATACTATCAAACAACCTTTCAGGCCCCTTTAGACTAGACTAATATGAACTTGTGGGCAGAAAACCCGTTTATATATAGTATATGTGTATGGAAATACCCCTATCTTTAGGTCCTACATTAGCTTCCTGGAAGACGTTTCCTCAACACTGTCACACCAAGTGCTTCCTCTTGAATAAAGTCACTCATTTTCATTTCTCGCACCACACATGCACTTCCTCTTTGGACATCTGACTTCAAAGTTTGAAATGAGAAAAGATGTAAAATACTGAACTGAAGTTCAATCATATGCTAATTCTCATGTGTGTGGAGACACTCGAGTATATATGTGCGTGCACACACCCATGCAGGTACCAGGGCAGAGATGGAAGTCAGTGTCTTCCTCTATACTTCCACCTTAATTTCTGAGGTAGCATCCATCTCTCATTAAACCTGAAGTTGGTTATTTTGGCCAAAATGGCTGGCCAGTAAATCCCTGGGACACACACCCTTCTCCTCTGCCCTTCAGGCTCTGGGTAGTAGTACACACTACTACATGACTCATAGGGATGCTGGGAATCAGAACTCAAGTCCTCATGCTTACAACAAGCATTTTCCCCAGAGGTGCCCCAAGTTACAATCTAGTTCTGAAAACAAAACCAATCGTCATGCTACAAAATAAAAACAAATGGGGGAAAACACTGACATTATTCTAATATATATATAACCTAATATGTCTTCAATAACACAAAACAAAGTCCAAAAGTCATTAAGAATATTGTGCTGGGTAGTTTTATGACAACACAAGCTAGTCACTGGAGAAGAGGGAGGTCAATTGAGAAAACACCTCCATTAGATTGGGCTATAGGCAAGCCTGTAGGGCATTTTCCTGATTAGTGATTGATGCTGGAAAGCCCAGATCACTGTGGGTGGTGCCACCCGTGAGCTAAGTATATGGTCCTTGGTTCTTTAAGAAAGCAGGACATGAGGAACAAGCCACTAAGTAAGCAGCACCCCTCCATAGTCTCTGCATCAGCTCCTGGCTCCAGGCTCCTACCCTGTTTAAAATTCCTGTAAGTCAGGACAGGAATTTTAAAGTCCTTCAGTGATGAACTGTTACAAAGCCTCCCCAAGTTGCTTTGGTCATGGTGTTTCATCACAGCAACCCTAAGAAATATATAATATAAACACTGGCAATGGTGGGTGCCACTAAACAAGTCAAAGTGAGAAAAAACGTAATAGAAGGAATTATCATCTGTGTGTTACTAAAAAGACCTTTCAAATCACTAAACAATATAGAAAGATCTGTGAATGTACAGGCTGTGCGTAAATCATGTTAAAGATCAAGTAAAAAAAACTCTAATAAGCCCCTTTACACAAAATACTGAGATGATTTAAAAGATACAGAGTCAAATTTTGGTAATGATGTAATAAATAACAACTGATTTTTTAGAGGTCATATCGCTCTATCTGCCAAGATCTTAAATATAAACACATTTTATCCCAGTTCCAAAAATTCATCTTTACACTGAAATAAAGGGGTGGTGGTTCAGTGGCACAAGCCTAGAATCTCCACACTTGGCAGACAGGCTGGAGGATGGGAATTGAAGGGCAGCCCCCACCACATATAAGGACAATCATTAGAGCATGGTCTAAGAATAGCAATCACTAAATTACTAAGTAAATAAATAGAAAAATATGGAAATGGTTTATTAAAGCATTTATGAAACAAATAAAAAGGCCAACTAATGTGTGTGCAATACACAGAAATGATCCCATAGCATACAAAGCCAACATGACAGTGTCTGCCAACACAGACGGGTAGCTCAGCGGGAAAATATAGCTGGTTTAAGGTTAAGATACCATTACCTTAGACATTAAAAATATACATACATTTGCTAAGCAAAATGCTTGCCTAGTTATGCACAATGCCCTGGGTTCAATACCCAGCACCACATACAATAAACGATATATGCATTTATAATTTAACTGAAATACAATGTTTACATTAACTGAAATGTATTTTTCACAGAGTAAGTCCACCTAGCATCAGCCATAACATGCATATTCTGTCTCCTGAATAGTCCACAGTGTGGCACTCATGTCCTCAGACTACTTTTTATTTCCTAAAACTGTCTGGTATTGAAGTTAAGATGGGCAAATGATGATATCATCTGTGAAAAAAAATTAAACCTCTATTTCTATTTTCTTTCAGGTTTTCCAACATTCACCCACAAAACACAAGGATGAGCCCTACACTCAGAGCATATTAAAAGTCTGTAAATCTTTACCTTAACGAGTGAAGAATCCATGAACTGACCGGGAGGGATAGAATCCAAGTACTTCTTGAGATCCATGGACAGGAACTCAAAAATGAGATACAACCTGGAGTCCTGCATGAGCACATCCTGAAGACTAAGAGAAAACAGAACATGAGAGCCCAGAAAAGACCTCTGCCTCGTGCTTTCACAAGCACAACTGCTTCTGAGAGCCTCACAACAACCAGGAGCTTCCCATCAACCGCCTTCACACTGAAGACTGGAGGAAGGCCTTTCAGGACAGGAAGTTATGTCTTCCTGTAGCTTGTCTTTTGTCCCTAGCTCATCTTTCATTAAAGTAAATTATGGGCATTAGTTGAACCTGACTTTAACAGCTGCTCCCTATTCCCAGTCCCAGCACAATAGGTTAGAACCCAGCCTATCACCCCAAATGACACAGAGGCAGAAGCCAGGAGGTTAAGGCAGAGGACCTACAAATTCAAAGACTGTGTGGGCCACAGAAGTCAAGGCCAACCTGGGTAATTTGGTGAGAGCCTGTCTCAAAATAAATTTAGAGGGTTGGTTGGGTGTGGTGGTTTAAGCCCATAGTCCCAGCACTTGGGAGGCTGTTAGAGAACAGCAGTAAATTCCAGGCGAATTTGGGTGAGCAACAGTAAAGTCTTGTCTCAAAAGTTCAAAACCCCGCTGGGTGGTAGGGGTGCACGCCTTTAATCCCAGCACTCGGGAGGCAGAGGCAGGAAAATCTCTGTGAGTTCGAGGCCAGACTGCTCTACAACAGCTAGTTCCAGGGCAGGCAATAAAGCGACACAGAGAAACCCTGTCTCGAAAAACAAAACAAAAAAAATTTCAAAACCCCAAAATGAAGCAGACTGGATTACAGTTCAGCAGTAGAGTACTTTCTTGGCATGGCCAAAGTCCTGGGTTCAGTACCAAGTACCACCAGAAATTCTAATGAGCCACTAGACAACTTCCTCAAAGATCCAGCCCAAATGAGCCAAAAAAAAAAACCAAACACATTTTCCCCACTCTGACCTAGCTACTTGGGGACCTGGGCTCTGAAAATCGGGGCTGACAAAGTTCCTTTCTCCCACAGCCACCATGCCTGCTCCTCCAGCCAACACTAATTCTCGGCACCACGTCTTGAATTCTTTAAACAGGCTGTTCTCTTTATCTCTTAGCATCACAGTCAACAAAAGCAAACAGGACTCTATCCCACTCCACCCAGAAACTAAGCAAATGTAAAAACTTCCACATTAAAATTCATCTGAAGTAGGATGGGGAGAACTGTTTCAATTCAGACATAGCGCACCTGACTATATTTGGATGGCGGAGTTCTTTTAAAAGAGAAATTTCCCGGATGGCAGTACTAGGTACTCCTTCTTCCTCACTTTCAAGTCTGATTTTCTTCATGGCCACTATCTGGCCAGTAGTCCTGTGTCTACCCTTATACACCACACCGTAAGTACCTGAAATGAAGCAAAGAGATTTTTAAGTGAACCCTTAAAGAGTCACATGGTAAATATGCCTGCGGTGGTCACTTCACACATACTTAAATACTCACTTCCAAAAAGAAACTGAAGGTACCTACAACCTAACACACATGGTTTAGGAATAAAATGCACGGAATCACCCAAGTCTCTCCCACAGTTAAGCTTCCTCCATGAGCCAGCAAACAAACTGAAATTCACCTGTCACATATTTTGCATGCAATTAAAACACTATGTAAACTGAAGCTAAGAGAACAGTACCAAGAGGAGGCACCGTGATACACACTTTCAGAAAACTGTAACGACTTATGCATTTCATGACATTTTTACACATCCCAAAATGTAGTAAACAGTCCTCACCCAGCACATGACAGGAGCAGAGGCAGAAACACCACGTATTTTTATTTAGCCCAACAAAGCTGCTACTGCTACAGTAGGAAGTCTCCCTTCTGTTGGGAATGTTGGCAAGGCTAACCTGAGTGTCACATCAACAGCAATGGAACAATGGGGTATGGCAGGCACAACAAGCTGGACCTAGCTCACCCCTGCGCTGCATGCTCTTCTCCGGATGTCATTGGTGCCTTTAACCTTGGGTCCAGTTTAAAGAGGTACTAAATCCCTGGCTACATATACACTGTGTTGAACAGCTTTTCATGGCAGCAGTATGACTTCAGCCATGCCTACAACACCAGGCCTGGTGACGCACAGCTACAACCACAGCTACTTAAAAGGCTAAGGCAGGAAATTCCAAGTTGGGGGCAAGCATGAGAAACTTAGTGAAACCTGTCCCAGAAGACAAAGATCCTAGCATGGTGTACATGCCTGTAATCCTATCACTTGGGAAGCTGAGACGAGGTTAGACCCTGTCTAAAAAACCCAAAGGATTAGAGCAGTTTCTTTCAAACATCTTAAATCACAGCTCTTATTGGTTCTAAGAATCCATCCCAATGATCAACTGCTTAGAATATTACGCAGCTTGCCCAGCAGCAAGTTAACATCCACATAAGCCTTTTTTGGTTTTTCATGCTGGCTTCGAACTCGCAGAGAATGCCTACCTCTGCCTCTGTAATGCTGGGATTAAAGGTGTGCACCACCACGACCCAGCTATTGTAACATATTTTTTTCAAATTCCAGGACAGTTTGTTTCCCTAAACAATTCAGGCATTTTAATGACAGACATTATTTCAGATAAAATCCTTACTATTTTGACCAAACACTAGGTGACTTTGAATAACCAAAACATTCCAGATAAAAAGAACGGACTACATTCTGTCTGCAAAGCCAGTCATCTATGCACTACATTCCTTAAGGATTGATATCTGACTTGTATGAAGCACACAGTAGCTAAGCCATTAGCAAGAAGACACTGTCTGAGCAGTCTCAGTTAGCAAGGTATATAACAATCCAATAAAAATGTTTAATTCTGAATTCCTACAGCATCTTCTGTTTCCTCCCAGTGTACTACTTCATTCCTTGAATAATGTGCATAAGTAACTCATGGTTAGCAGAACACTCAGTAAACAATGATTCTTAGACAACACAGAAGCAGTTTTTTTGAGTATCTTAACTGCTGGGTCTTCTCAATGAACGTCTGCAATAGGCAATAGGGCTAAACAAAGCACAACCACTTTACTTGTTAATCACTGAACACTATTCGTTAAATAGTAGATTCTCGGGAATTCATGTTTTAGATTCAGAAGCATTTTAAATCATTAAATATTGNGGGGTCAAACAAAGCTGGAGAGCTAGATGTCTCAGGTTTAGAATCCATACTGCCCTTGCAGAGGACCAGGCCCTACACTAGACAATTCACAACCACCTGCAGCTCCAATTCCAGAGTGGCCTCTGCAAACCTGTTCAGACCCACACTCACCCACATACGCCAAGAATCCCAGTTATCCTAGGGTAAAGGCCCGAGAGCACTGAGTGGTGAAAGCCACAAATCCTCATCAAACAAATGTTTCTGGAGTGCTTACTAAATGCCAAGGAAGTCTGCACCAAACAGTGTATCTAGCTATGTGATCTGAAGACTGTCTTGCTGGGCATGGTGGCCAACAATACACAGATGACTAAGAAAATGCTAACATGGTAAAGACCTATCTTATAATTTATCTACTAGCTCGACCGGGTAGTTGGTATTAACACAAGAAAATTCTATGTGGGCAATATTACCTAGTTTTCAAACTATTTAAACAAGTCAGTTTTTCAGGACAGACTACACAGAACCAAGACAGCCAGGCACAGTAGAGCAGACAAGCCTCGAGGCCAGACAAGAGCTCAGGAAAGCAGGTGAAGGTGCTCTAGTCCAGTACCTGAGCTCCTGTGAGAGACATCGGCCCCAGCCTTGGTGAAGCTTAAAGGACTAGAAGGAATACTGAGGTGGATGCAAAGGATATGGCCAAATCCCTTCAACTAGAACCGCAACCCCTTTGGGGGTTGACTGGCCAACCATAAGGGGTCACCTAAGACTATCAGAAAACAGGTATTTGCATTACAATGCAAAACAGTAGCAAAATTAGTGATGAAGTAGCAATGAGTCCACTTTTCTGCTGGGAGGCTCAGCACAGCATGAGGAACTGTATTAAGTAAAGGGTCCCAACATGAGGAAGGCTGAGAACCACTGAACTAGAACAAGTTGAAAAGTGAAGCCAGCACGGGATGGCTTTAGAAAGCCTTAGCTGAGGGAATCAAAGAAATCCAAAAGGAGAGGCTGCTGAGGAGTAGTGGTTACCATGGAAGGCGACAGTTTGTGGAGCTGATGGTCACATTAAAACAGAAAAACCCCAGACTCCCATTTAAATAGTACCTGGGCCAATCCTGGCTTGCTAAATTCCCTGCCTTGGTTTTAAACCCCTGTGAAAGTGGGGTCTCTGAACAGAGATGAAAATGAAAACAGAGAAACAAGTTCCACCATTTGCACAGGGAGAGCTAAGAATGACGTCTTGACTCCTAGGTAGAAATATGGAAATTCTGTTGCAGGGCGAGAAAAAAAAAAAGGAAATAGGAAAGGGTTATTTTCATTCCTCATTTATGCCACATGGACCTAAGCATTGTTCAAAATACTACAGAAAGAAATTGAACAACAAACACATGAAAGTCATTCCTGTCCATGGTAACCCCACAGAAAATCATTCAGCTTAGTTTGTCAATTACTACACCCAGTTTACATAAAACTTAGGACTAATACTTAGAATTGAATAAGACTAAAAACACACTACAAAATTAGTATATCCTGCCTCCCTAATCTATTCCTCAAACACACATACAAGCTAGCCGTAGTATTTCCAAAACACAGGCATCCAGGGTGCTCAGTACCAGAATTGAGATCAGCTCAGTTGTTAGCTGTGTGAGCCCTATGGTCCTTAGCAAAGAATCCAAATAATTTAAACTCTATTGAATGAGAAGGCTTTAGGTTATAAGTAAACTATGTCTTACTGTTGCTATGATAAACACCCAGACAAAAGCAACCTAAGGGTTTCTTTGGACTTGGAATCTGGGTCCCAGTCCAGCTGAGAGTGATGCTTACTATGGCTTGGCTCCCCCTCTCCACTTACAGTCCAGATCTCAAGCAAGGGAATGGTGCTCACAATGGGAGGACAGCCCGGCCCACTTCAATTAATATAGTCAAGATAATCCCTACAGAACTCAGAGTGACCCCAGATCCTGTCAAGGTGACCACTAACACCAGCTAGAACAGTTTACTAGTGCACCTAAGTACAAACGCATCAATGACTGCACTTATTAGATGATTCTGTGTTACATGGGAGCACTGTTGACTTCCTTTCAAAAGGGTTATACTAAAACCACTCACCTTCTCCAATTTTCTCTATCTTGATATAGTCTTCCATAGTGACTCAACAGGTTACAACAGACAGACCCTAAAATGAGGGGAAACACTGGTGTGATTACAGGCTTCCAATTCATAAGTAAGACATTACATACAAAGTGCAGTGCCTTCTGCATAGACCACAAATATCAGTTATTCTATCAAAAGTAATACCAGGGTTTAGCGACTCTTGTAGTAGCTATCTGAGCCTTCTCGGCATCCAAGACATTGCAATTGCATATTCTATACAGCATGGTACTTAGCCTCTCTATATTTCACAGACCAAGCACTTCTGGTGAGAAAGGCCTGTCATCCCAGCTACTGAGGGAGCTGACTCAGAGGGATTAAAAGTTCACAGCTGGCTAGAACAACTTAGTGACACTGTGTCTCAAAATAAAAACTTCTACAGTTTGATTCCTAGGACTGAAAGTTAAAAGTATAATGATTTTAATGCCAGTACATGCTAACTCTACCCACTGCTACTGTACTAAATTTGCACTATTTTAATTCTCTGAAAACCATAAGAATCTATTAGAAGGAAGTCATGCACTAGGAAAGGAAGCAGAAATGCAAGTTCAAGGCCACCCTGTGGCCTAGTTCACTGCAACAATCTGGCCTAATTTACTGCAACACTGTCTCAAAAGGAATCCAAGTGTCACCTTAAGGTATAACCACTAGAAACATGTTTATTATGAAAGCATCCGATTTGCTTAAGCAGCAGGAATGCTCAGTCACTCAAGTGAATTGAATGCCTTCAAGAAGCAGCCACAGACAATCCCACTCAAGACACTCGAAGGGAAATGCCAAAAGCACAGTGGAAGTATCAAGTACAGTACCGGCGAGTTTTATGTCAACGTGACACCAGCTAAAGTCACCTGGGAGGAGGGAACATCAATTAAAAAAAAAAATGCTTCCATACGATGGGGGCTGCAGGCAAGTCTGTAGAGCATTTTCTTAGTGACTGATGGGGAGGGCCCAGACCATTGTGCTTGGTGCCATCCCTGGGCACCCCACGGTCCTAGGTTCTATAACAAAGCAGGCTGGGCAAGCCACGAGGGGGAAAAAAAAAGCTAGGCAGCAGCACTCCTCCGTGGTCTCTACATCAGCCCCTGCCTCCGGGTTCCTGCCCTACTGTGATGAACTGTGATGCGGAGTCAAATCAACCCTCTCCTCCCCAGGTTGCTTTCTTTGAGCATGACGCTTCATCACAGCAATAACTCGAATACAGTGCCATCTTTACAAAATTCCAACCACACTCGCAAAGTCTCATGCGCAAAAGGGGGGGAGCCCTTGTCTCACAAAGGGTGGGGAAAAAAAAGCTAAGCACCTTTGCCGAGCAAGCCCTTTGCCACGGATCCGATCTTTCCGATGATCACTGACTAGCTGAGTTCTGTTCCTGCCAGATTCCTTCCCAAAGTAAAATGAGCCCCCAGGAAGTGTGGTGACACAGCCTGGAATCCCAGCTCTCACGACTCCACACAGACTCAGTGGCTCAGAAAAATCTCAGTTATGCGTATTTTTATGAAATCACAACGGACGAGAAAAATCCTTATTCTTCAATAGGCACACATAATTTAACCATAGTACATTAAAACTTTAAAGCCCCCTTTGGACGTACATCTAGGAGTTAACGCGTCTTCAAAGCTGGGCTCTTTTCCCTCCAACATTTACCAGTCTCCTGGGGCTGGCGCTTTTAGCTGCCCAGTGAGTCTCTCCAGCCCAGACCTCCCAAGTGTTGCGGGGGAGGGGGATGGGACACACCAGAACCCTGAGTATTAGCTATTTGTTTTTAAGACGATGGGTGTTAAAGAATCAGGGTTTCTACCTCTCAGCATTTCTTAGACCGGGTACCGACTGTGGCTGCCTACAAGCACAGTCAACAACGATCCTATGTTCTTTCTTGGCTTTTCACCTTGACAGCAATGGTTCTAAACGACCACGGATCAGTTTCCACCGCAGTACCCACCGAGGGCCTCCGAGGGCAGCTGGCGTGGTGGAGTCTAGCTCTGTGCACAGGCAGCCAACAGGGCCTAGGACACAGCTTGGCACCCCGCCCACGCCCAGAGCCCGGGTGAGGCCCAGCGGGGCTGTAGGACCCCGGGGCTCGGGCGAGGCCCTGCCCTTCCACAGGGGACCCCAAGCTCAAGGGAAGTGCTGCCCCTCCACAGGGGGACCCCAGGCCCAGGGGAGGCCCTCCACAGGAAACCATGCCCTCACGTGGAGGCCTTACCCG
>LOEQ01005960.1:40708-50708 GCA_001685075.1 Bramus lutescens | reverse complement strand
AAGGGAATATAGTGCATGTGCACAGGAGGTGCTCTTAGTGGCTACAGCGGAGGAAGTAGCCTGTCAGAACTCCAAGGACAGGCCAGTACAGATGCCTAAACATTGACATCCCTCCCTTTTTATTTTATTTATTATAAAAAAGGTGAGGACTCAGAAAGGGGAAACAAGAACTACTTCCTGCTGACCTAGGCAGCGTCATTCATCTTTGGGGGACCTGGAAAAGCTGGGGTGCTGGCAACATCCCGGAGTATCTGGCTGTTTCACTTCACTGTTCAGGCTCTGTGGAACCATCAGACGGTGCCTGGACCTGGCAGTATGCCGTTCAAGGTGGACTCAGTTGTCAGGATTCATGTGCAGGGAGGCATCTTGTTGGCAGCCGGATTTTGTAATCTAAGAGTAAAAACCCCTTGATATTGATTTAAAACACTTCGTGAACAGTTGTTCACAATGTTAAAATTTGATTTTGCCTTCTCTAGTTTAGGATTATGCTCTAAGTCTCAGGACCACAGCTAAAAACCAGACACTAAAATATTCCTTCTGTTCATAGGGCTGATGATAGCAATCCATTTTTTTTTCCCTAGCAACTTGCCTTTTTTGCTTCCTCAAGAAACAAATGCCCGAGGTCTCCAGGATGGCAGTTAACTGGAAGCTTCTCCGTCCACACCTCCCGCTAAGCGTGAGCCTACCAACTCCTATTCTCCCATTCCTGACATCGTCCCATGCCCACAGGAAGTAGCCAGACTTGAACTGGCACCCCTATACCCAAAGAGTCTGGGATGTTCTGATGGAAGCTTCACCCCAGCCTCTGGCACCCCTGTACCCAAAGAGTCTGCAATATTGTGGTGGAAGTTCTACCCGAAGCCCTCTCCCCCATCTCTCTCCAAACCCTGCTGCATCTCAGAAAGCCCACCAAATGATGACCCCTCCCCCAGAGATGCTCCAGACCACTCCCACAGGATATTTATACTGCCCCCCCCCGAAAACAGACATGTGGTTTTCTGGTCTTTCAGTCCCATCTCCTCTCCGGAGGACTGGAAAATTATCTGGGGGTGTTTGTATCCATTAAACCTGGACTTTTTCTTTCTATTTCTTTTTCTTTTCTTTCTTCCTTCCTTTCTTTCTTTCTTTTTCTTTTTTTGAGATAGGGTTTCCCTGGAGCTTTGGAGTCTCAAACTCCTAGAGATCTGCCTTGTCTGCCTCCTGAGTGCTGGGATTAAAGGTGCCCCCACTGCCAGGCAAACCTGGGCCTTTTCTAATTTGGTTTGATTTGGTTGGATTTGGATTGCTGTGTCCGCAGAGGCTTATCGGGGTCCAGAAACTTTTCAGTTACAGTCGAGAATTGGAGATTTTAGAAACAGTTTTGTAGATTCTCACCATCTTTTCAAATTTGTCACAAGAATGCTTCGCCTAAAATGGGCTTTCCTTTGGGAACTGAAGAAGCAGCGTGCTTCAGAAGGGAGGAAGGGGAGGAGGGAGCTCCATGTTCATTTCAAAACTCCTGCTTTTAACCTAGTGCTGGGAGGGTATGGATCAGAAACTGCACATCCAGCAGGGACAAAGAGAAAGTTGTCACCTGCTATGTCCGCAGAGCTTAAGGACTTAAAAAAATTTTTTAATTCATTTTACATACCAACCACAGTTCCTCCTCCATCCCCTCTTCCTGCTCCCCCTACTTTTCCTCCCCCAACCCACCCCTCACCCGTTCCTCAGAAAAGCCTGCCTTAGGCATGGAATTTAAGAATGACTAACTACTCTGCGAGCAGAATATGCAAAGCAGCACCCCAGACCTCAGCCTCCAGCCAAAAAGATAGAGGAAGAAACCGAGAATTCGACAGGTAGGATTCTAAGAACAAACCCAGGAATTATGCTCGTTCATCTCTACAGGCAGCGACTGCCACAGACTCAGAATGAGGTAGTTGGCTGGCTCTCCTGATCAAAAGCTGGGGGAACAGCTGTGACAATATGGAGGCTAAGTGTTTGGAACGGGGAGGCAGCCTGGCCTTCAATCCGCTGACATCTCGGTTCCTTCCTTTACCTCATCTGTAGCTTGGGAAAGCCATCTCGTTTCTATGACATTGATAGCAGTCGTCAGTTTCCCTTTGTGATCCCAAAGGATATAGTAGTGTTAACTATTTACGGATGCCCGTGCTTTGCTCAGAGCAGGCACACCACACATTTCTCTGACTTAATCTCATTGATCATTACCTATTGCAAAAACAGGCAGCAAATGGCTGCGGCTAGAATTCCGTGGGTAAGGTTCTTGCCGAGCATGCGCGAAGCCCTAGGGCTCTTCCCCGGCAAACTGCACGTGTGCCTCAGTTACATCACCTGTGTGAAGCTGGCCTGATCTACATGAGAGCCGGTCCCCAGAAAAAAATTAAAATTAGTAAATAAATAACTAGAACAAAATTTGCAAAAATGACTCCGAGGCCAAAGGAGAGAGTGAAGAAGCCTTGGGGGAGGTGACGCCTCTTTAGAGACGCCATGCTTACAGTGCTTTTTGAAGAACAGGTGTCAGCCTCAGTGGCAGTTGAAGGGATGGGGTGGGACCTGGTTAAACGCTCTGTCGAAGGGAGCAGCAGGCACAGGGACTCGGTGTCCTAAAGGAACCTGGTTTGCTCAGGACGTGCAAGGGAAAAAATGCATTTGAAAGAATTTTTGAAATAACGTGAGCATAACTTTGTCACAGAGAGCTGGAGGAAGGAAAGTGTGATGTAGACACGGCCAGGTTTGGTGGTCAGTCAGGGTCAAAGGAGGGATACACGGGTGGCTTCAGGGACATCCAGCAGTGGCATTTGCCTGAAAGGTCGGGTGGTTCCAGGGAGCAGAGGGATGAGAACAGGAAAGGGACTTGGCTTAGGGAGCCACTTGCCTGGGGAAGGATGGGACACACTTGACCGGCTGCCCATAGGCCCCTTGAAACACCAGAAGCTTCTTTCTGTTGAAGGAGGGGAGTTGGACGGTTGAGTTTTTCTCTTGACAGGTTAATTTGGCAGAGAACTCAGAAAGCATTCATGTAGAAAGAGAAGGCAACAACGATGCTATTTTTAAAAGGTCAACGCCACAGCCAGGTTCATGCCCGTAACCCTAGTGTTTAGCAGGCTGGGGCTGGAAGATTGTCATGAATTTCATGTCAAGCCAGGGTACATACTGTATTCCATGTTGGCCTGGGCTACAGAGAGAGACTGTGTCTCAAACAAAACAAAAACCAAACAAATTCCCTCACACACACGAGCAATTAAGAGAGGCAATCCTCTTTAAGAGTTTATA
The DNA here is from genome assembly GCA_001685075.1 of Bramus lutescens. Lineage (NCBI taxonomy): Eukaryota > Metazoa > Chordata > Mammalia > Rodentia > Cricetidae > Bramus > Bramus lutescens. Next base: position 47,438 of record LOEQ01005960.1, on the reverse strand, counting down.
TCACATAATAAACCAGGCTAGGACCAATTCAATAAGACTGAAATTGGGAACTGGGGAATCTCTTGTATGCAAGCATACATATATGTAGTGTGTGTGTGTGTGTGTGTGTGTGTGTGTGTGTGTTTAACCTAGAGACAATACTGTAAAGATGTTATATCTATGTAACCACTAGAGGGTGGTAGTGACAAGCTTGTAAATCCCCGGCTTCTACAAAACCATGCAAATATTTTCTCATCTGTGTCATAACAATGGTTGCAAGCTTAGTTCTGATATTTTTTATAATTAAGATGACTATATTTAGCGGGTTTATTTCTAGAAAATTCAGTTCATTCTTATTGTATGTTTCTGGATATTTTGAAGTTGTGGATTGACGAGGCTAGAGAAGAAGGTACTAAGGTTTTTGTTTTTGTTATGTTTCATTTGTTTAACACGACCATGAATTAAACTCTTCTTTAAAATTAAATGTAGAATTACTTCATCTAAATCTCTTGCTTATTCACAATGAAAACTAAGGGAAAATTTGGTAAATGTTAATTCTGTCATGCTGTGTTTCCTTAGGTTTCTAAGTTGGCATAGCATCTGTCTGCAAGTGATATCCTAAGGTTTATATTACCATATCACATGTCTGTACATCTTAACACATTCACATACACATCTTTCCAATAAAACAATGTATCATTTTAGATTATGATATCTACATTTGCTTTTATTCTTTTAATCTAGTTTCCCCTTTACTGTAACTCTCTCAAAAGGAAATAATTCTAGGTGAACAAAAGTCATTAACTTGACAAAGGTTCATCAGGGCGGTGTTTAGTATGTCGTTCAGGACGATCCTCCAAGCCAAACCAACGCCATCTTGAGGAGCTCACCTATGCCCATTTGGAAAGTTCAACCCAGATGGGCTTGTCGACAATTTACATCCCCTCATAAGGACCCTCACCAGAGTATGCAGCTCTCCCCAAGGCCTGTTGTATGTAGTCTGCCTTAACTGCACATGGTCTTGAGGAGGAGCTAGAATATACAAACTGGGGAAGACTTGGAGGGGGCTCCACCTACACCATTATGGGGAAACCTTCCTTCATGCTGAAAGACTTTCCAGGGCGGCCTTTTGGAAGGGAGCTCCCACATTCCTGTAATGAACCCCTCATCTGTGCTCTGTAAGAAAGTCCCATGAACTCATTGGTTTCCCCAGAGTAAACTTTGGTCAAATCATACCTGCATTCGTCTTTGGGAGTTTAGGAGGAGGGGTAGATCTTATTACCGTCTCCCCTGGGAAGGGATATTGGTAGCACTACAACAACGATGATGAACTATAGACCAGAAACTTCACATGGAAATGGCTTGTAATGTTGACCTGGACTGTCAACTGGATGGGACTGGCAGGGTCCTGGACGCACAAGCGCGTGGAGAAAGCCAGTCCCATATGGAGGCTGGGGACCAGATGGAGTGAAAGAAATTGAAGAAAGCCAGTGATTGTGTTTTCTCCCTCTTTCTCTCTGGCTACCGTGATGTGAGCTGTTTCCTCTCACAAAGGAGAGAAACTCCCGAGTCAGGGGGCTTTCAACCTATCCGTCTCGACCCCTTTGTGGGGCAGGTCAAATGACCCTTTCACAGGGGCCTCATATCAGATATCCTGTATATCCGATATTTACACTATGATTCATAGCTAACAAAATTACAGTTTGAGGTAGCACTGGAAACAATTTTAAGATTGAGGGTCACCACGCCATGAGGAACTGTATGAAAGGGTCGCAGCCTTAGGAAGGTGGAGACCCTCTGATCTAAGCAAAACCAAAAATTTTCCCTCTCTATTATTTATAGTACGTATTTGCCACAAAAAAAAAAAACTAACACATGTCCCAACAAAGTACTCATGGCCTGGCCTTTCCTTAATTGCGATGGCAACCTTACAATAAGTACTGATTTGTATGAGTTGTTGAAGCCATGGCGGTGCAAGACATCCTTATCAGGAAGGAGCAGGGGAATACTGGTGCTCAGCTTGCTTCCCTATTGTCATCTAGTCCAGGACCCCCCTCCTCCAGGCTGGTGCCACCCACCCATATTTGAGGCAGGTCCTCCCTCCTTGATTTAACCTCTCTAGAAACCCCCTCACAGAGGAGGACAAACATATTTCCCTTAGGTGACACAAACCAAGTCAGGCCAATGGTGACTGTTGTAACCATCACAACAGGCCCCAAAGCCTGGAATCTGAAACTGTCCCTCTGTGCAGTGACCTTTACACCCTGCAAGAGTGTTATCACAGAATGACAGATGTCAGTCCCGGGTGGAGCTTTGGAAGTCACCTTATGAAGAGTGCTGGAGCAATTGTTTGTCATTCCCCACCTACAGAGAACTGTGCACATATCTTGTTTGATATGTAAGCTATTGATAACAAGCGGTTGGCTTTGCCAGTAATTGGAAATATATACAAACACACACCTCTGTTTGTGGCCAGATAGATTGAGGAAGTAAATCACTTTAAATGTCTCCAGATGATAATGGTGGCCCTCTATAAAGTTCCTAAGTGTGCCAGGTGTTGTGTTAAGTCCTTTAAATGGCTTGTCTTTCTTGAAATAGCACTCCCAAGGATTCCTGGAAGGGAAGCCAACGTCTACAGAAGTGATGTCACCTACCTAGTGCCAGTCGGGTAAGCAGGAGCAGAATGGACATTTCAGCCAGGAGGTGGCAGCACACACCTCTAATCCCGGCACGTGGAAGGCAGAGGCAGGCGGATCTCTGTGAGTTCAAGGCCAACCTGGTCTACAGAGTGAGTCCCAGGACGGTCAGGGCTACACAGAGAAACCCTATCTCAAGGGGGGAAAAAGAGTGGACATTTGAACCCAGAAGTTTCAAGTTCAAAGCCCACCCTCTCCACTAGCATTCAGTGTTCCACTTATGTTTGTCAAACAAGCACATACCACTCTACTAAGACAACCATTATTTGAAATATTATTGGCATCAAGTTCTTCTTAACAGGATTATATATTTAGTCTTCCTGTGCTTTGTTTCTGAATGGAGACTTCATCCTCAGCAGTATCTCCCTAAAGAAACCAGCAGATGTGTGCAGTTCTTAGATGCACAGCTAACAAAAGGACATTGCATCCCTAGTTAATGGCGGAGCATTTAGAATAGTTAGCTGGTCATTGTTCTTGGGGCACCATGATGATTAGCTTCATACGAGACAGGTGGAAACCCATGCTGTGCTCATGGTTGCTCAAATCTACTCCAGATGGACACTTAGTTCAGAGTTTTAGGGCAATGAGGCAGTGTGTGCTTTGATGATGGAGGCAGATGATGCAATCCTAGCTTCTGGACACTGTCTCCTCCTTGCTGTGTTTATGAGCATCATTACACATGTCATTATTAATTTATGGCAATAATGTAATAAGCACCCCATGAAACCATAGCCCAGTTTTAAATCTAGGACCTGAACAACCACTGACACCAGTGGGATCCTCTGGAGCATCTCATTCTGCTACTGTTCCTGGCCCAGGAGACTGTGGAGGTCTGGAATCACCTTTCTTTTATGTTGCATTTTGATTTAGTTTCATCTATATAGTCCTTTAAATTTTTTGGTTTATTTTTATGTGTGTGTGTGTGTGTGTGTGTGTGTGTGTGTTGACATCTACATATGTTTAGGTGCCTGTGGAGGCCACAAGAGAGAATCAGATACCAATGAGGTGAAGTTATAAACAATTGTGAGCCTCAAGATGTGGGTGCTTAGAATAGAACTCTTGTTCTCTGGAAGAGCAGCACATGTTCTTAACCATTGAAGCATCTCTTCAGCTGTCCCTCCCTTTTTAATAAAAACATACAATCTTAGCATGCTGCCCAAGCTGGCCTTGAGCTCCTGGGCTCACCTTGAGTTGTTGGGATTGTGCACCAGGTGGCTTTCCAGTCTTCCCCAGCTCTGTGGTAGAGACAGCTAACACCACTAGGGGGCAGCAGTGAATGGGTTCTGAGGGCAGGTCAAACTCAGTGGAATCTTCAGAACTGCCAGCGTATACACGTGGTAAGTGTACCCTCTTGCTGTGAGCACCTCCACCAACGCTTTAATTAGATTGCTTCAGTTTCATCCACGATTGGTGATTTTTCTCTTTTTTCTGTATAATCTTGCTGGAGATGTATCGTTTTGCTTGATTTTGGGGCTCCAGTTAGCAGGCTCACACACATCCTCATTCTAAATTTCATCGATTTCTGCTCTTCTTTGTCTGGTCCCCTCTTCCCCCACAGACTAGATTTTAGCATGGTGTTATGTGGAAGGTAAGTACTGCTATATAAAATCTTTCTGGTGAGGACTGGGGAGGTGGTGTTCACTGATATTCACTCCTTCAAACACGAGGACTTGAGTGTGAATTCCTGTGTAAAGGTGGGTGTGGACAGCAGTACTCATCTGTAATCCCAGTGCTCTGATGGTGAGAAGCGAGACAGATCTCCCAGAGGGGTGTGGGCCATGTTACCTGGCATATGCAACACAGCTGTAAACAGCGAAGATATCCTGCTGCCTCAAACTGTAAAGATGAGGATCTTTAAGCAGGACACATTAGTGTTTTTATTCTGTGTGTCTGTGTTTTCTTTTTCTTGAAGAAAGAAAGATTTACTTATTATGTACACAGTGTTCTGTCTGCATGTATGCCTACAGGCTGAAAGAGGACACCAGATCTCATTACGGATGGTTGTGAACCACCATTGTTGTTGAGAATTGAACTCAGGACCTCTGGAAGAGCAGTCAATGCTCTTAGCCACTGAACCATCTCTCCAGCCCTTGTGTGTGGTTTTAAGACATTAAGTGTGTGCTAATTTGCTTGAACCATCTCCTCCTGGTGTCTAGCTGTTTGACCAAGGATGATACACTATGTTTCTAGAGACAGGGGCTGGTTTTCTGATTATCAGAAAGAATCCAGACAGGGTTCTCCACATGGAAAAGAACAACTTGAAAGATGGGTGTCTCAGTCAGTGACACTACACAGAGACACTATGACCACAACAACTCTTGTAAAGAAAAATATTTAATTGGGGCTGGCTTACAGTTTCAGCGATTTAGTCCAATATCATCATGGCAAGAAAGATGGTGGCATGCAGGCAGATGTAGTCCTGGAGAGAGAGCTGAGAGTTCTACATCATGATCCTCACGGAGCAGAAGGTGACTATGTGTCACACTGGCCAGACTTGAGCTTATAAGACTGCAAAGCCCACTCACAGATAAATATTTCCTCCAACAAGGCCACACCTACTCTGAGAAAGCCATATCTCCTAATAGTGCCACTCCCTATAGGCCAAGCCTTCAAACACATGAGACTATGGGGGGCCATACCTATTGCAACCACCACAATGAGTAAACTGGATAGGCAAACACAGGAATGGTATTTAGATATTATTTAGAAATTCATTCAGGCAGTTTAATAAAAGGGGGAGATAAAGCATAAAGCTAGAAAGAGAATTTGTTGAGCAAATAAAGTTCATCGGATAGTCCATAGAGGAAATATACGTTTTGTTCATTATTCCTGCGATCAGAAAGGTAGATGAGGAGTTGCTGATGTCATGGCTGCAATTCTAGTAGCCCAGCAACTAGAAGTGGGAGGACCGGCTTCAAAATCAGCCTCAGCTATACAGCAAGCTGGATGCCAGCCTGGGCTATATGAAACAGCCTCAAACAATAATGACAAGCCACACACACACAAACAAATACCTGTTGTCTATACATAATTTTGTGACCTTCATGAGACGATCAATGTCATCAAACCTTTTCTTTAGAAAGTTTGTCTTAAAAGATACATCACAGGGTTGGAATTGTAGCTGAGTGGTAGAATGTTGTGGAATATTTGTTTAACTATGCAAAGATGTGTTGCTGTTTTAGCTTGCCTGCCTAAGTCACCTGATTGGTTAATAAAAAAGCTAAATGGCCAAGAGCAGGAGAGGAGGTACAGGTGGGACTTTAGGGCAGGAAGAGTAAGTAAGAGGAGGATTTAGGCTTGGGGAAGAAAGAAGAGATGCCAGGGGCCAGACAGACAGACACAGAGGAAGCAGGAAAGTGTAGCATACCTTATTTTAGGCTACCAACCACATCATAACATGGAGGTTTATTATTAGTTTTGAATGGTTGACCTTAGCTTAGCTCACATTTTAATCTGATTCTCTTTATTTGCCTTTTGTCTCAGGGCTTCTTTTCTTTCTTTCTTTCTTTCTTTCTTTCTTTCTTTCTTTCTTTCTTTNCTTCTTCTTCTTCTTCTTCTTCTTCTTCTTCTTCTTCTTCTTCTTCTTCTCTTTGTTTTTTGAGACAGGGTTTCTCTGTGTAACTATCTGACTATCCTGCATCTCATTTTATACACCAGGCTGGCATTGAACTCATAGAGATCCACCTGCCTCTGCCTCCCAACCCAAGTGCTGTGATTAAATGAATGCGCCATGACCACCGGTCCTTTCTTCCTTCTTTATTTTACTTTCACTGTTTCTTGTTTCTGGCTGGCCCTATGCATGTCCCTCTCTTTTTCCTCATTCTCTCTTCCTTTCTTCTTCTCTTCTCTCATTTTTCTCCCTCAAGCCTAGATTCCTCCTCCTATTTATTCTCTGTGCCTACCAGTTCCGCCTATCCTTTCTCTACCTAGCTATTGGCTGTTTAGCATTTTATTAGTATTAGACCAATCAGGTAACATAGGCAGGCAAAGTAAAACAGCAACACATCTTCTTTTTCTTTCTTTCTTTTTATTTATTTATTTTTTATTTTTTTTTT
>LOEQ01005960.1:15114-28323 GCA_001685075.1 Bramus lutescens | reverse complement strand
AGAGAGAGAGAGAGAGAGAGAGAGAGAGAGAGAGAGAGAGAAGGAGGGAGAGAATAAATAAATATTCTAAAGCATAAAATAATAGTAAGATTGAGGCTAATGATGAAGGCCAGTCACAATGGGGAGGGGCTGCAGGCTACACGTACATCTGGAGCTTGAAGAAAAGTCTATCTCATTATTTTGAGAAAATAATCCTCTGATAAGAGTCATAACCATCTCCATTTAGATGAGTCGATTAAAAATAACCCAGAAAATGAGGGTGTAGGCATTACACCTGAAGAGAAGTATGTATGTACGCGTGTGTGCTCACGAGGGTCAGCCTGTGTGAGTGTTTGAGGTGAAAGACAATAGGAACAGTTATATGTCATGGAGAATTAAGTCTGGCTACAGATCAGGTTTGCTTTCTGATGGGCTGAGCAGTAATTGCCATAATTATTGGCACAGCCTCCTGTTGGCCTCATGAAGAAATTCCCATTGTAAGTTGGATAGCCAGCTCTATGTAGAGTTGGACTTCTTCCCTTAGGAATTATCCAGGGGCTGAAAACCTTAGCCAGCTTCAAATGATGCTTTCTTTAAACGGAGAAGAAATTGGAACCTTCATAATTATTTCACATCAAGGAAATAGATATTAACATATGCTATTCGTATATATAATTATATATTAATGGCATTTTTTCATCTTTCTGACTCTAAAATCTTGTCTGCACACTAGGAGTTTGCAAGCCCAAACTCATCTTTCAGAATCCTGAGAGGCCAGAAGCCCAGGGCATCATGGGACATGCTGCTAGTGCTGACTGTGTCTTGATGTCCTGGGAGGCAAATTCTAGTCAAATATTTAAAAATAAAAGCAAAGAACCAAATCTTTGTTGCATTGATTTGTTGTATTGTTCTCTTTATATATATTTATTGATTTTAGCCCTGTGTTTATTTCCTGCCATCTATCCCCTTGGGTGTGTTTGCTTCTTTTCCTTCTAGCGCTTTCACGTGTGCCATTGAGTGGCTAGTGAGAGCTCTCTCTAGTTTCTTTATGTAGGCACTTCGCGCTATGAACTTTCCTTTTAGCACGGCTTTCATAGTGTCCCATAGGTTTGGGTGTGCTGTGCATTCGCTTTCATTGAGGTCTAAGAAGTCTTTCATTTCTTTCTCTATATCTTCCTTGACCCAGTGGCGATTCAGTAGAGTTACCAGAAGTAGGTAAAATCAGATTTGGATTCCCTCTGGATCAATGGCTCTCCACCTTCCTAATGCTGTGACTCTCTCGTACAATTCCTCATGTTGTGGTGACCCCAAACTTGTAAAATTATCTCATTGTTACTTCATAATTGCAATTTTGCTACTGTTGTGAATTGTAATGTAAATATGTGGTATGTAGGGTAGCTGATATGTGACCCTAGAAGGGTCACGACCCACAGGTTGAGAATCTGCTCTACACCTTTAGCGCTTGGTTTTCAGCTTCTGCCTGTTGAACAGCTGCTAGCTGGCCCTGGACTGTTCCAGGCAAGAAGCTGATGGAACTCTGTGTTTAATACACAGTACATTCTTGGCACAGGTTAAGAGCAAAACACTAAGTCCCTGGATCTCTCCTCATTCAAGGTCACGGTGAAGTTCATTACAGGTTTCTTTTATAATGTATAGGTTTGCTTTCACTAGTTAACTGATGAAATATACCGGCGGATTCGGGACGGCTATAATTTGTATTTTATGTTCAGCCTGGATGGTTAGATAACACTTTTCCCATCCCCAAACTGTATGTGTCTTCTGGCCTCCCCATCAAGGGGCTAGAGGTGTAGACGTGTGTTGTTAGCAAGGTGGGATAAGAAGGTGGGATGACCAGATGTTAGGGCACCAGTGTCCTGATGGTTAATGGGACTTGCACATCTTATATATTCGAGTTTGTTTTGCCTCTAGTCCGTTACCATTCTCACCACGCCCCTTAAATTCCCCTTGAAGAATATCTCATCCATGAGCAACCTGGAACTGGCAGGACATATCATTCACCTGGGCTTCCTGACCTCGGGAATTTTATTTCAAGTATCTGCATGTTGTACGTGTGGGGACATAGCCTCCCTTATCCCCCATAGCCACACTTTTCTTTTATGTTCCCTGCTCCTTGTCTCTCTTATCAGCATTGTTTTCATGTTCCATAGTATGAAGATTAGTGTTAACTGCCAACTTGGAGGAATCTGGAATCACCTGGAAAACAAGCCTGTAATTTTGCTACTGTTGCGAATCGTGAGGGATTGTTTCGCTTAGGGAAAGGGGAAGACCCGCCTTCATTGAGCCCAGGACCATTCCCTGAAGCAGGCATCCTGGACTGTGTACAGAAAGCGTGCGTCCATCACTCTCTGCCTCCTGACCGAGGCTGCGATGTGAGTGACTGCTTCAAGCTCCTGCTGGCCCCCCGCCCCGCCCCCAGCCTTGAACTGTCAGCTGAAATAGGCCCTTTCTCCTTCAAGTTGCCTTTTCCAGAGTGTCTTACTAGAGCAACCAGGAAAGAACTAAGGCATGATGAAGAGTGCATGTATGACTTTATGTATCGCTATACAATCTAGGAACCACGGATGAGAGAAAACATACAATATGTATCCTTCTGAGACGGACTCCAGAATTCTCGTGTGCTTGTGTAGGATTAGTTCCAGGTGTGTGAGGCTGGACGGGTCTCCTGAATCTGTTCAGAGCCTGCAGTGTTCGTGGCCACTGCTCAGGAGATGTCGGCAGCAGCCCCGAAGATTATGGGAAAACTCTGGAATGTCTCCAGAAGCTGCACTGGGGAGGTGGGAAGCAAGAGGATCATGACTTTCAGGCTAACCTGGGCTAGTGAGACCCTGCATTAAGAAAGAGAGAAAGCAGAATGGAGAGAGGGTTCAGAGGTTAAGAGCACTGGCTGCTCTTCCAGAGGTTCTCAGTTCAGTTCCCCACAACCACATGGTAGCTCACAACCATCGCTAATGGGAGCTGGTGTCCTCTTCTGGTGTCCAAGCATATGTGCAGACAGACCACTTTATACATAATAAATACATATAATAAATGGTGGTATGTTGGGGAATATTATTTTAAGGTGTGTGACTTTTGTTTATGTTGCATTTGTTTAACTCTGTGAAGCTGTGGTTCTTTGCCTGTCTTAAACACCTGATGGTCCTAATAAAGAGCTGAATAGCTAATAGCGAGGCAGGTGCAAGGAGGGGGTTAGCAGGCAGAGAGTGTAAATAGAAGGTGAAATCTGGGAGAACAAGGAGCAAGAGAACAAGGAGAGGAGGACATCAGGGGCCAGCCACCCAGCTACACAGCAAACTACAGAGAAAGAAGTAAAGGTATACAGAAATAGAGACAGATAAAAGCCCAGAGGCAAAAGGTAGTCAGGATAACATAAGAAAACTGGCTAGAAAAAAAGCCAAGCTAAGGCCGGCCATTCATAACTAAGAATGAGCCTCCTTGTGTGATTTATTTGGGATGTGGGTGGTGGGCCCTTTAAAAAAGTCAAAAGAGAAAGTAAAAAAAAACACAGTATTTTGGCATTCCATTGTGGAACTCGAATATCCAGAGGCAAAAGGTCATTGGGATAATTTAAGAAAAGCTGGCAAGAAACAACCCAAGCTAAGGTCAGGCATTCACAAGAAACACTAAGCCTCCATATATGTGATTTACTGGAGAGCTGGGTAGCGGGCTCCCGCAAAAGAACAAAAATAAAACGTCACACAACAGTGGTATGTGCCTGTAATCCCAGCACTTGAGAGAAAGCAGGAATTCAAGACCAACTCTGGCTGTGAAATGGGTCTGAGTTATACATACTGAGCCCTTGTTATTGCCAAATGTGTCCTGAGAGACAGTCTCCAGGTGGAATCAGTTCCTGCATCTGTGTCTCATGAGACTCTGAGAAACTCGGAGCACCCCAAACTCTTTCCAGATTGTGCATTTTGACTTCAGAGGGGAAAGGACTTCTGCTGGACCGTGTACCCCACCGTGGTGAAACTACTTAAGGCATCCTCCAACCGAAGACTCTTCATTGTCTGAGAATTACCTTAACAAGTTTCTATGACTTTCTGGCCAGTTTCTCCTCAGACGACTTCACTACTTGGCTGCCATCCTCTCCCCACACTTCCTGTAGACAGAACTTGTTCACTTCATCCAAATGTCTGAGCCAGCAAGAGGCAAGGCCCTTGTCCTTGGGTCTCTACTATACTGGATGGCACCGTGCTCCTGTTCTCATCCAAGCTACACTTTAGTCTTCTGGAATTTGCTCTCTGGTGTCACCCCAACCTTTGTTGGTTTACTGCCTGTCACTTCCTTCTGTCTTGTCACACTCAAATTCGCCACCCAAACATACCCAAGAAGAAAGCTGGTCCTTAGCCACAACCACTTCTGTAGTCATTGTCCATTTGAGTAGCAGGCCTCACGTCTCCTTCCTCCTTTGGCCGGCTGAACCCTTCATTAGGGTGTTACCTTGGAGACAGGGTTCTCACCTGAGCTTGCATTAGAATTATCTGAAGTGTCTGATGGGAGTGACCCTGGGCTCTGATCCCAGATTCTGTCTGGAGTATACAAAGTATATGCATATATATATATATGTGTGTGTGTGTGTGTGTGTGTGTGTGTGGTTCATAACCGTAATCCTACCACAAAGGCTGAGGCAGGAGACTCACAATGCTAGCGTGGGCAAAACATCTTTGCGTGTGTGTGTGTGTGTGTGTGTGTGTGTGTGTGTGTGTGNNNTGTGTGTGTGTGTGTGAGAGAGAGAGAGAGAGAGAGAGAGAGAGAGAGATTTTAATTGGTGTGGGCCCAGCCCCACTCCTTGAGGACACAGGGCCAAGCGGCAAGTCCCTCAGGTGAATCTGGGTGTGATTGGGTGTCACCCAGCAAAGAACTACTGTATTATTATTGTTTTATATGAAAAAAAAACAATGTCTTTTTGACAAGTTCGATTCTGCCAGTAACACTTGGAAAGGACAGTGAGAAAAACCGGGATCAAAACCACACAGCACTGCCCTGATATGGTGGTCCCACACCCGACAACCTGGGCTACGTGATAGCTGTAAAATAAAACAAACAAACAAGTGAACAAAAGAAAAAACCACCACAAAATCCTAAGGGTATGATTAATAAAAGGAAGCATTGGAGTTAAGTGTGACAGCGCACTCTCAGGAGCTAGGGAGAGTTCAAGGCTTGTCTAAGCCATGTGGGAAGTTCAAGGTCAGCCTTGGGTGAAGGTCTCCAAAAGAAAAAAGGGGAAGTGTTTAAAATAAACTTCAAATGCCAGGTGTACAGACCAACAGTAAATGTTCATCAATAATTTCTTCATCTTCTCTAACTGTATACATTCAAGATAATAAGAGTAATGATGGAAAAGAAAACAAAAGAGTCAATGAACTAGTCAAGCCATAAAGAAATAGAGACTGTCTACACAGGGCCCGGCATTCAGTGTTTAATGTATGGCAGGCTCAGAGCTGGTTGTGAAAGCCATAGTCCCAGCTTTCATGGACATTGGATTTAACCCTTCCCTTGAGGGAAAGCCTTGGAGGCCTGACCAACCCTGCTCTGTGTGAGTGTCTTGGTGTGAATTTAAAAAAAAAAGGAATGGCTCTCCTGTCAGGAGATGCTGTACCTCCACCTGTAGGAAATACTTGCAATACGGATTTTTATAAGGATCTTAGCTGTCTGTTTGCCAGAAAGTATATCTATTTCAACTATCTTTATCTATGTTACCTATATCTATATTTTCTATATCTATGTCAGTTAGCTTATGTAAACCTGTATTATATATCTTTATGTCTTCTATCCCATGATTTTCTGTATCTATATTATATCTGTCAGTTAACTCATGTAAATCTATATCTACATTATCTAAATCTATGTTAGTTATCCCATGTTTATCTGTATATTATCTGTTTCTACGAGAGTTATCTCATGTATATCTGTATCTACATTATCTACATATATCAGCTATCCACGCCTATCTGTATCTATATTATCTATATGTCAATTAGCTCACGCATATCTATATCCAAATTATCTATATCTATGTATCTGCAGAGACAGAATCTGCTATATGACCCAGGTATATTTGAATTCAAAATCTACTGCTTTAGCCTCCCAAGGACTTGGGGTTACAGATTCATGCCACCATATATAAATGTCCAACTCTATTATAATTATGATGTGAATAGTACTTGAATGTTATATTTTTGTGTAATGTGGGAATTTGCTCTTCGTGGTACAACAGCTGCAGAGGAAGAATCAGGAAAGGCCAAAGATGACAATATTTAGAGACGGAACCAACCACACCAGGATGAAAATTATTTTTCCAGTCACCCATTCTTCTGTCAATGATTGCCACTTATGGTTTTGAAAATGTCCTAAGGGTATTTTGCATGGTTCCCAAGGATTTTTAATGTGGGATTGAGCTAAGTGCAGGCTGAAAGTGGGGAGTTGGGCAGAGGAGAATGGCCATGAGGTGTCGTAGGGATGTCCACGTAACTAAGAAGGCTTGGTGTTTCCCAGGCTGTTTGCACACAGCCTTGGCCAGTTGAGTTGTGTTTCTAGTTTCATTCAGTCAAATGTGTTTATTTACTTTCTGGTTTAGAGGGTCTGGATTTGAGGCTAAAGGTAGCATTTAAGGTAGTATTATGTGAAGAGGTCTCATACAATACTGTTAAGAAACAGGTTGCAAAATCCAAAGGTTGAGAAATGGGGCAGCCCCTTGGGGACCCAGTGGGGGTGGGGCATAAAGGGCACAAGGGGCACAAGGGGGTAGGGCATGAGGGCAGTGGACGTGAGAGAATGAGGTCTTCAGAGTCATATGGCTTTGGGGTTATTTATCAATGTTATTTGTATTGTTTAGAACAAAGATGAAAGCAAATACCGAGAAAGCCTAGTTCTATTTTAGCCTGTTGGGAATGGAGGTTGGCAGAGGGTGAAGCAAGACAGAAATGGGGATATGTGTGAAGATAAAATATTTTTTGTTTGTTTGTTTTTTTCAAGACAGCGTGTTTCTGTGAAACTGTCCTGGCTATCCTGGAACTCGCTTTGTAGACCAGGCTGGCCTCAAACACACAGAGATCTGCCTGCTTCTGCCTTCCAAGTGCTGGGACTAAAGATGTGTGCTACCAGTGCCTGTTGAGAATAAAATATTTTTAAGATTGATTTATTTTTACTTTATCTGTCTAGGTGTTTTGTAGGCATATACGTCTCCACATGTGTTCAGTGCCCTTGGAGGTCAGAAGAGGGCATCAGATCCCCTGGAACTGGAATTACAGATGATTGTGAGCTCCCTGTGGGTACTGGGAACTGAACCCTGGTTCTCAAGAGCAACAAATGCTCTTAACCACTGAGACATCTCTTCAGCCCCTCAAAGAAGTATTTTAATTGAAAATCCAGTCCTCTGTTGTTGTTGTCTGCTTCTGTGTGTTAACAGAGATTTCTGTTCCACTGGGTCCTGCAGCTGTTCAGTCCAAAGAACCACACAGAAGTCTACATTAACCATAAAATGGGGGCTGGAGAGATGGCTCAGAGGTTAAGAGCATTGACTGTTCTTCCAGAGGTTATGAGTTCAATTCCCAGCAACCACATGGTGGTTGACAACCATCTACAAAGAGATCCGATGCCCTCTTGTAGCCTGCAGGCAAACATACAGGCAGAACAACACTATATATGATAAATAATAATAAATAAATGACAAATAAATAAATCTTTAAAAAATGCAGGATACTCCAACAAATCATTATTGGGCTGGAGAGATGGCTCAGCAGTTAAGAGCATTGCCTGCTCTTCCAAAGGTCCTGAGTTCAATTCCCAGCAACCACATGGTGGCTCACAACCGTCTACAATGAGGTTTGGTGCCCTCTTCTGGCCTGCAGTCATACAAGCAATCAGAATACTGTATACATAATAAATAAATAAATATTTAAAAAAAACATAAAATGGTTGGCCTATTAGTTCAGGTTTCTCATTAACTAATTCTTACATCTTAAATCGGCCCATTATTCTTGTCTATGTTAGTCATGTGGCTTGGTACCTTTTATCAGTGAGACATTCTGATCTTGCTTCCTCTGTGTCTGGTTTCCTCTGTGTTGACTACAGACTGACTCTTTCCTCGTCCCAGAATTCTCCTGTTCTCATCGCCCTGCCTCTGCTTCCTACTGGTTGCCCCACCTCTACTTCCTGCCTGGCTACTGGCCAATCAGCATTTAATTAAAATAATACAATAGAAGAGACAGGGTATAAGACTATTGTCCCACAGCTCTGTGGAGACAGGCACATGAAGTCATGCGCACATACCCCCTCCCGTCCACCCAATACACATAATTAAAAACAAATTTAAAAGGAAGATTACATTAAGAGATGCAATGCTTGTGCTATACAACTGTAACAGACACCGTGAAATGATGGCTTCCAGCATGCGCCTAGGGTGCATTAGGTTCCCTCACTGACTCCCACACCACCTTTTCCACCCTCCCCTTCTCCTTTTCAACTTTCCATCCTTCAGCCAAACCTATTCTTCGCGAGTAATTATGGTGGGCGCTGTGAACTCTGTGACACCAATGTCAAGCTAGTGGGTACCACTTTCCCTCTTACATCCAGCTCTCCTACAGCGACAGCCATGAAACCCATTATTGTACTGAGAGAAATCTGATGTGCATGCCAGCAAGGTATAGTGTCACTCAGAGAGGGCACAGCTGTGATGGAGGCAAGGGTATCGGGTTTCGACCTTGGGAATCTGTCCCAGGGAGGCTGGCCAAGTTCATAACCATACCTTTCGTTTGTTCAGCAAACTTCTATCAAGTGAGACCGTGTGCTATGTGCTGGGGGTTTGGACAAGCAAAAGACATGCTTAAAGTGATAAGATTATCTCAAGGTGACCCCGGCCAGTAAGGTACTGGAAGAAAAAAAAAAGGCTCCCCAAATTATGCAATCTGAAGAGAAACCCAAGCACTAGCATTGAAGCCAACTGTGTTTACAATTCAGAAGAGATACAATGTGCAAGCTGTTTGTCATACATCCCTTGGAAGGACACAGACAATATAGGGTCATATCATATCATTGAAAACATGAATATCGGGCTGGGCAGTGGTGGTGCACACACTTGGGAGGCAGAGGCAAGCAGATCTCTGTGAGTTCGAGGTCAGCCTAATCTACAGGAGCTAGTTCCAGGACAGGCTCCAAAGCTACTGGGAAACCCTGTCTTGAAAAACCAAAAACCAAAACAAAACGAAAAAACCAAGAATATCACACTAAGATTACAAATGGCTTCTAATCAGTTTGATATAGATACACACACACACACACACACACACACACACACACACCCCTTAGTTAGGGTTTCTATTGCTACCATGAAGCACCATGACCAAAAGCAAGTTTGAGAGGAAAGGGTTTATTTGGCTCACACTTCCATATACTGTTTATCATCGAAGGAATTCAGGACATGAACTCGAACAGGACAAAACCCTGGAAGACAGGCTGATGCAGAGGCCATGGAGGGGTGCTGCTTATCTTCTTGTTCCCCATGGCTTGCTCCACCTGCTTCCTTATGGAACTTAGGACTACCAGCCCAGGGATGGCACCACTTACAATGGCCTGGGCTCTCCCTTATACATCACTAATTAAGAAAATGCCTTACAGCCCAATCTTATGGAGCCATTTTCTTAATTGAGGCTCCCTCCTCTCAGATGACTGTAGCTTGTGCCAAGTCAACATAAAACTATCCAGCACAATATATCAGATTTCTGAACTGCATAAAAACGCTCTACAACACACTTTACAACCACAGTCACACTGTCTACGAATAAGCAAGGAATGACAAAGAGCGGCATCAACAGGAAAGGGATCTAGAAGGTTTCCTTGGGGTGGGAATGCAGTACAGCAATAGTGACGTCAGTGGAGAGAGAAGCTGGGCTTAGGGGAGAGCTGGAGGCTCTGAGAGGGGCTTTCTAAGCAGAGAATGGCCACTGGTCTTCACACATGGAGAGACCCTGGGGAACAGCAAGTCTCTCGTGATGGCTGTGTGTGGAACCCTGAGACAGGGAGGAGGGATGGAGGAGAGCCATTGAGATTCTGTGGAGGAAGCAGAACTGGGGCATTTTAGGGTGAGCTTTTTCTCTTGAGGGATGGAGAGGGTTGGCACAAAAGCTTAGCGGTTCTTACTCTTGTGAGTTGATTTGATGTTTGGGGAAAATCACACTATTAGAGCAAGAGCAGATTCAGTACCCAAAATTCGGAAACCACTGCAGTTGTCAAGGTGACAGGTGATGAGTACATGCCAACTGGTATGGTCTGGCATGAAGTCAATGCTTGCAAAACATGACAACCAATGGGTGAAGACAGAGATACAGTGGGGAAGGACAAAGAGGAGGAGGAAAGGAATGAGGGAAGGAGAGAAGGAGGGAGAGATGAGAGAGGGAGAAAAAGAGAGAGAGAGAGAGAGAGAGAGAGAGAGAACTGGGGGTAGAACCCAGGGTTTAGAAATGCAGGGCTGGAGAGATGACTCAGTGGTTAGGACCACTGACTGTTATTCCAGAGGCTCTTGGTTCAATTCCCAGCACCCACATAGCAGCTTACAACTGTCTGATCTGACATCTCCACACAGACATACATGCAGGCAAAACACCAATGCACATACAATAAAAAGAAATGAATTATAAAATAAAATAAATAAATGCAGAGTAAACCATGCATAGTGGGAGGATTGCTTTAAGTTCAAAGCCAGCCTGAGTTACATAGTGAGTTCAAGGACAAGCCTGTGAGACTGTGAGACAGTCTCAAAATAAATAGTAAAAAAGAGGGCTGGGGATCTAGCCCGAGAGTGGGTCAGAGAGACAGCAAACGATGGAAGCAAGAAGACAGGAGGCCCAAAACAAATCCCAAAAGTTGATTAAGTAGGTGGTATATCCAATACCTTGCATCATCTAGTAAGTGGCCTGGAAAAGTCCCTCATGCATGCAGCAAGCCAGTCAACTCTGATTGGGATGCCTGGCATCATTAGCTGAGGAAAGGCAAAGGCATAGTAAGGTGTCTAAGCAAGCAGAACTGTCCTGCCAGTGTCCGCTACTGCTGGTTTATGATATTTGGGATATTTGGCTATAATGGGAGGAACAGAACTGGTCAGTATTAGAGGGTGTCTTGGGCTGGATGGAGAGGGTTGTGGTTTAGCTACATGATTTTTTTTTTTTGAGGAAGGGGAGGGTTGCCAGGTCTCTCTCTCTTCAGCCAGGCTCGAACTTACTGAGTGTCTCAGGCTGGTCTTGACCATTTTGATTTACCTCCTGCTTCATCCTCCAGAGTATTGGACACAACCAGCTTGAGCCACTTTACCTGGTTCCATTGTGATCTTTCAAGCTGTAGCCAGCTGCCTGCTTTCACAGGTGCAACACATTCTGCCTCGAGAGAAGTAGGGAAAGAGGCTTGTGTACTCCCAAACACAAGCGCTTCTCAGAAACAGGCACCAGATAAACAGACTAGAGAGGCCCTGCAGGAAACCCCCCTTTCTGAAGTCGGCTAGGGGCTGCTCCTCGCATTAACTTCTTGTCTTCTCTCTGCCCCCTCACTTTCTCGATTGTTCTTCTGATTGTGGCTGGCCTCTTCTGGTGGCTGAGTCAGTGCCAGGGTGCTGGTTAGTAAAACACCTGTGTTTGTGCTCTCCCAATGCAATGCTGTTCTCCAGTCTGTGTGGTCAGCTTCCCGCATCCAGTGTCTGAGGGAATAAAGCACCCATTCAAGCACAGTAAGAGAGGCAGGACAGTGAGTGTCCTTGCTCTCGTGGGCCTTAATAAGACCTGCCATGACCCTGGAATGATACCAGCGGTCATTAAGCTTGTCTGGACACATAAATGCATTTGGAAAGTTAAAAGGAAGCTCCCTTTTTTCATGGACCAGCAATACATGTAACAGAATGTGAAATGCACAGCCTTAGGGACTTCCTAAATTTGGAAAACAATGAATAGCTTGGAGACTCGGTTCAGATCCTGCTGTCTGTCTTTCACGGATTCTGTCAGGTCCAAATGCAGTCATGGGCTAGAAGCTCAGCAGAGTTGGTGGATACACAGTAAAGGAAGGGCCCACACATTCTATGTTAGCTATGGGGTTTGCTTGGGAGGTCACAGTGGCAGGGAATTCCCTGCAGAGTTCTCTGGGTCAGGTGTAATTACCGTGCTTTTCGATAGTTGGTCAAAACACAATGCAACCTTCAGAATTTCTGTCGCAGTTTGGCCTTTGGCCTCACCTGAACTATTACTTAGTTTAAAAAAAATAAAAAAAGAAAGAAAAACAAAAAGCACAAAAAAAAAACTTGTTTCACCCCCATTAACTGCTAACAGGGAGCCTTCAGATCCCATCACTTTCACTTGCCAGAAATAAAGAAAGCAACAGTAACAATAAACAATGTACGGGAACAATGAAAACAATGTTTCCATTTTACTTAGACTCCAGGTGCTAGTGTCGCTGTCTCTGTGTGAGGAAAAAAAAAATGGAGTCTGGCTACTGGTTGAGAGAAAACGTTTATCTTTACAGCCGAAACTGAATCAGACGGTGTGCTTGTGGTAGAGGGAGGGCAAGACGGGACAAATACCATTTTTGGTTGTGTCCCTCCGAGCCGATTGGTGCTAAGCTGGGAGAGGCTCCCTTTGACAGACACCTGGCTAGTATAGATTCTCTCCTGCTCCAAACCCTCATCCACCAGGATAAGTTCTACTGATGTGCCCAGTGGCCTGGACAGCCAACTGTCCCTTGTCATCTGACCTCCTAGAAACGAGGACATTCCGAGATCCGACTCCTGGCTTCCTTGCTGACTAGGGCTCAGTCCATGCCTACTATGGGGGTGGAGTGGGGGGCTCTTCTGGATATCTTGCTGGAGCCGTCGGAGCCCCAAGCCGTCCCCAGGTGGCGTGAATCCGAGACTGGAATTAGGTTTCGGAGGGGGTGTGCCTGTAGTTACCGCTGCCCTGTGGATTTTACACTCCAAATGAACACTATAAGCGAAAGCTACATCGCTGCCCGTTGTCCTCTTAAGTTCAAACAAACATTTATCCAACAGCTAACTAGGAAGGACATTCGTGGGGGATGCTGTCGGGATTCCGTCCGCTCATGTGGGGCAGGGTGTGCACTGACCCTTGCTCTGCTCCCCGACCTTCCTCGAACGCCCCGGGCCGTCTCAAGGCCACCGAGCCCTCTAAATCCCCGGGACCCTGCAGAGGACGCGGCGCTGGGCACTGGGCATGCTCG